>OX465098.1:50451953-50759453 GCA_949987625.1 Chalcis sispes | reverse complement strand
TTACAGTTTTACAAATTTCACTTAATACGTTTTTGAAAAATTTATTCAATTGCGATAATTAATTATACCTACACTATAATGCTTTCAACTTTTAACTGAATTTATTAAATAATTACACAACCTAATTTATCAATAAAATGAACTAATCAATTTTTTATCCACGATGAAATAGTTGTAAATAAACAATAAATTTAAAAATCGAAACAATTTAAATGTAACTTTTTGTAATTTAATTTACGAAACTTAATAAAAAGCGACGATTCAACACTCAGCACTTAAGATATTAGGTCATTTAATAAAGTAAATAAATCAATATTGCATATTTTAATCAACTATTGTTTCATATGAATGTTGAACCACAAATTAAGAAAATAAATATCTCGTTATCGGTCGATTAATTATTTTTTATAATCGATTTAGTCACTACGTAAGAATTATTAAACATTTGAAATAAATAACGATAGAAATTTTTATTCTTTCAAGGTGCGTCAATCTCAAAAGATTTAAAAAATTCAAATAGATTTTAAAACAATTTTACCGAAAAAAGTTTGTTTTTTTTTTTAAATGTTCAACCCTTTTATCAATATTCATAAAATCTTACAACTTTTCGATGCAAGTGTTTAAAATCGATAGAATCGATGATAAAATTCAAGCTATAAAGTGAGTAATAATCGAAAAGCATATGTAACAGAGTAAAAGATAGATAGAGAGAGAGAGAGAGAGAGAGAAGAAACACGCAGTATAAAGGAAGTCGCAAAGAAGAAGCAACAGCGACATTAGGAGGATTCGTGTATAGAGTTCGAGGCCATCTGCAGCTGGTTAACTCGGAACAGCCGGCCGTCTGCAATACCATCGATAGTTCGAGAGCACACGTGGCCTCTCGCTCTGCTTCTTCCGAGCTACCCGTACACGCACGGCACAGCTGTTACTTTGCCATACCTCCGTAGAACGCATTTATACATACATATATATATATATATATATATATATATATATATATATATATATATATACTCGTATATACGTACGCAATGCTTGAAGGAACTGCGCGAGAGCTTGGCTCGTTGAATCGCGGTTGGATTAATCCTTGGTTACGTTTCCATCGAGGGACGTATTTAGTCAAATTTTTCACTTACGTACATTGTTCGTTTATTTTTTTTTTTTTTTTTTTTTTTTTCTTATAAAATTAAAAGTTTATTCGTAAAACATTGGAGACGCTTGGTTTTTAAATATGAAAGAAATGGACATTGAAAATGTGCAAAAATCTTTGGAAAAAAATTTTACTTATTAATTTTCCCCATTTCGGTATTGTTGATAAAGTTTTTATTCAATGTAATCGTTATAACAACTTATAAGTGTATCCATCTTAAAAATTTACCAAGGTATATTCTACATCGTAAAGTTTCTCTCAAATTTCAGTATTTATATAATTAAAAATTTGCAAGAATGAATTTTGTGAATTCGAATTTATCTTTTATTTCAAATCGCAAATGAATCGCACGATTAAGAGAACTAAATGATGCGTCTTAATAGTGCTGATCAACGGAAAGCAAATCTGTTTCCTAACGAATTAACATTAATCGGGTGCTATTTTTAAAAATTTAATCGAATTAAAATACAATAAATATTTATTACAATCAAATTTGACAAAATTTTAACCCAATTATTGTAGAAATATAATGAATATTTGACAAGCTTTTAGTTTTACTAATAATATTTATAAAAACCTACTCTAATTAATATATTAATAAATGTATTATAGATTAAACAGAGTGAATCAATAATTACTGATGTAAAAAATAATAATTATAGTTAATATCAATTGAAATAAATGATAATATTTTTGAAATGTTTAAAAATCTTATTTTTATACGTAAAAATGTTTTTTAAATGCAATATGTTAATATAAATAAGTATATTTTTCATATAAATAAGAAATTTTGGGTTTTAGATATGATAAATAGATAATTTAAATTTACCTCTATAAAATACAATTAGTGCCTGTTATTTTTCATTGATGTGATGTCATCTGGGATTCTCCGACTTCTTATAATTCAAAACACAACAAAAAAAAAAAAAAATACGTTGACATGGTAATCCTTTATACATGCATGTATATATATATATATATAAAAAGTATATCTTATTACATAATAAATTATGATTTTTTACATTTTATATTTGTTAATATATTTTATAAATGGAATTAAAATGCACAATTTTAATTTAAAAAATTTAAAAAAATAATAATAATTTAATCATTAAAAAATATTTTTAACTGTAGAATAAATTATTTTATTATTGTAAAATTAAAATATTAAAAGTTTATAGATTTATTTTTCAAATGTACAATATTTATAAATATAAAATCGTTAAGAAACATGTATTTTTATTACATGAAATTTTTATTTCAAAAATTAGTTTAGAAGTGTTCTACAATTTATCTATTATCATTAATGAATTTAATTTAATCAAATAAGTAAACATATGCGTTTGTTATAAAAAGAAAAATAAACGGAAAAATAAGTGAAATAATAATTAAGAATCAATAATAAAGTAAATCCAATTATGTATAAAAACTAAAACGTTATCTCATTCATTTAAAAAACGTAGACAGATTTTTTATATACATATATATATAAAAAAAAAAAAAAAAAATAAGAAAATGGCAAATTCAATATTATAGATATATCCGAGTACTTTCATTCGAGCGCGCATGCGCCTTTGTTAAAATATCGGCCTTCGCAACTTTTATCTCCTCTGCACATGTATGCGTACGTGTATTTTTACACGTTTCACCCCTGAAGTAGTAGAAGCAGAAAAAGAGAAAGTATACATATGATGATGACGATGGGTGTAGTACGAGAGCGAGGGGAGCAGGAAATACGCGAGAGATAAAATATTGGGGTTTAGCTCTTACTTGCGTGAGCGGGATTTTCGTCATCGTGACGTAGATATATATGTACGTATATATGCATCTACGTCATTTCTTTGCATTTTTCTACTTCATTCTTATGAATTAATTCATGAATATTAAGTTTCGGTTTATTTTAAAATAATTATAAGAGAGAGAAAAATTGTAAAAAAAAAAGATGTTTTATGTTATTACTTGTAAATAATAATTTTTCGATGTTAAATTAAATTTGATTCAACGCTGAATGAAATTCACTTGCTATCGCTTACTAACAAACATGAATTTTACTAAAATAAATAAAAGTATCACAGCAACTAATTTTTATAATAATTTTGATTAATAAAAATATTGTAGTTAGCTTAAAAATTTTACAGAAAGAATAAATTCAAAAAATAGCTCGTTTCGTAAATATCGTAATTTTAACAGCAAATTATCGTACATCATGAAACTCTAATCTGAAACTTTCAGATTAAGTTTGCCTTTTATTATTGATGTATTATATTTTAGCCATTCAACAAAACTATCTTAAGGTTTTCCACATCAAAACTATTACACATAAAAAATGTGTTAGCTGAAAATTGTTTATACGTAAGACTTGTACATCATGACCACAAATTGCAGTTCAAGTTAAAAAGAATCTCGTGTGAGTCTTCCGTCGTTAAATTTACTTTTTGCAGAAAATATTCTTCAAGTTGTAGATATCTTTTAGCTGCAACAACTGGAAAATGACAAATCACAAAGATCGTAGATATCTGTACTGTATTCCAGAATCTACGAATTGAACATTTCTGGAATTTATCTTGCATTTGTGTTCCCGCAGAGATTCGTGTCTCGTTATGATACTTACTAGGATATTCGCGTTCTTTCTGATCATTTTGAGAATTCGGGATACCCAGTTTATTTCTTGAAAAAAAAGACCGAGATTTTTTTTAGATCTCTTCACGATGCCAGGCGATTCACTTGCTTGCATTGTTTTAGTAATGAGTTCGCTGCTAACTCTGTTCGTAACCTCATTACCCGTTATGTTAGAGTGTCCTGATATCTAAAGAAACGTTGACGGACTCTTTGAACTATCCAACTGAGAGATTTGTGTCAGTTATGCATCTGAAATTCGTTGGTACA
The DNA here is from genome assembly GCA_949987625.1 of Chalcis sispes. NCBI lineage: Eukaryota > Metazoa > Arthropoda > Insecta > Hymenoptera > Chalcididae > Chalcis > Chalcis sispes. The sequence continues at coordinate 50,755,417 of OX465098.1, read as the reverse complement.
TGTTTCAAGGACCTTAATACTCTTACTGTCTTCTGATATTCTTGCTGTTTGAACGGATAATATGCTTCTCTGTTCAGTTAGTCGCTCATTTTATGCATGTCACATGCATGCTTTGTCATTCTATCTTTTTCAAACACCAGTACTTTTATTTTTCTTGTTTTTGGATCTTTCTATACCGGTAAAAGAATTAACTTGATTCAAGAAAAATAATTCTAAAGAAAAATATTTTCTTGACTTAAGAATTTCTGCTCTTAGCTTTGATATGAATATATATATATATATATATATATATATATATATATATATATATATATATTAAAACTAAGAGTAGAAATTCTTAAGTCAAGAAAATGTTTTTCTTTAGAATTATTTTTCTTGAATCAAGTTAATTCTTCTATCGGTGTATATACTAAACATTTCTATTTACACGCAAATTTTTATGCTCTTTCCTAGTACTTTTTACCAGAGATACTGATTCTTTACTTCATTCAAGAGATGGCTAATGTTCGTTTTACTCCTGAGTATTTTCAAGGTACCTTTGTACAATAAACCTTTCGGTACCTTCCCTTTTTATATTTTGGTTCTTTCTATTCCAGGGAAACCCTCAACTGTTGCAGCTTCAAGAGGTAAGGATGATATACCAAAAATCATTTTTAATGCCACCGCAGGTATAGATCTGATGACAATAAAGTACACTTCAGTGAGAGACTTGATAATCTTCTTGGTTGTGTCTTTGATATTTCAAGTAAAGATTTTTCTTATCAGATAGCTGATCTGTATGCGAGTGCAGGTTAAGTATCATATGATTTTAGATATATTTAATCGGAATGAATTTTGTTCAAAGAAACAGTTTTTCTGAATAAATCGTGATAGTAACGATATTGTTATGCTTTTTATTTGTTGTTTCCATTTGTTCCATTTTTTGTTTACAGGAATCTTAGAGTTCTTGATTTTTATATTTCCTTGTCTTCTTGTGCAAATCATAAATAAACATATTTTGGTTCTTCAATATTTAACCACCAGTTGAATGGGCCCTTGTTCTTTGTCTGTCTAACTAAGCCAATATTTTTCAATGCTTTGTGCTGGATGTCAGTCAACTTTTGATCCGTTTCCTCTAAAGTAAGTACATCTTTCATAGACTTTGGCAAGTTCATACAGGGTGACAAATGGGAAGTTGCCTAAAGTAATCACTTATAATTTTGAGATGAGTACAGGGAAAAAAATAATAAAAATACATATTAAATCAGTGAAGTGGTCATTTTTATTTGAAATAGGTTTCAGTTTAATCGAACATTTTTAACAGACACATATTACGTTTTTAAAAAAATGACAAAACCTGGCTAGGGAATAACTATTAATGGTAAATATTTTCCAAGTGATCCCTATTTAAACTTGCACAATAATTAAGCCGTTTTTGGAAACTATGAAAAACTTGTTCAATCTTAGATGATGAAATACTAGAAATTCCTTTTCTAATAGCTTCTCCTAAATCATCTTTGGTCCTGGGTTTTTCCGCATAACTTAATGAAATTTTTTATCATTAATTTTTATTATTAGTCTCTCGATTCAGTTTTAAAGCTGCTGCAGCTTTTCTTATTGAATCCGTTGGATTATTCTTGAAATGTTCTTCGACCTCGGCAACCTTATCTTCTGTTGTAACTGTGTATGTAACTGTGTACCAGGAAGATCATGACAACGATCGTTAAGAGTATAATTGATGAAGTTATCAATTACTCTGAGAAAGAAGTAAAAAAAAATTTGAAAACTTTGTTAAAAAATACGGTCATACGATAAAGTCAAATATAATTTTTTTCATTCTTACCTTCTAAGAGTATTTTGACTGGCTACTCTTTTACTTCCAAACTTAGTACGAAAATCTCTATACGCTTCAGTATAGTTTTTAACTCTAGAATAAAAGCACTCGATGAGATACACCTTTTCTTCGTTCGTAAGGTTACTTATTTTAAAGTACACGTATTGCTCTTTACGGCGTCTTAATGGAAACTGACAACATTCTAAAATGTAGCTACGTGGGCCCAGCCTTATACGATACAGTAGAGGGGGAAAAAGATGCATATACTTTAGGCAACTTCCCATTTGTCACCCTGTAAATGCTCTTTTCATTTTTACAATGAAACCGTCTCAAATAATGTGATTAGAATTTTACCTGTAGCAATTTGGTGTCCGCGCAAGATATCCAGACTACTTATTTCCCTTGCACTTTCTGATGAGAAGTTGAAGAAGGATTTCGTCTGGTCTCTTACTCGCAATACTTTTTACAGGATTCTATCTATTGAAGTTGCAGGTAGTCGGTTCTGTCTTTTTTTTCTGATAATTTCTTTCTGATATCAAAGTAGCAATGAACTCAGCCTTAGTCGTTAGATGAGTGTCCGAAAGCATATCGAGACCTATGTTTCTTCACTGTGAGGTTGTTGATTTTTTTTTCTTTTTTTAATTTAAAATTTATTTAAAAATGTCTCATGAGTAATTAAGAAAAGATTTATCTATTTCTGAAAAACTCGGTTTGTAGGCGTAAAATTAATAATTCAGAGAGATCATCCGGTATCTCCGTGACAACTTTTGATATCCTACATGCTATCCCCAACGGCAAATGTGTTATCTCGACATAATACACATGACACTTTAAGATTGGAGGGCTGCTTTTAAGTCCTTGAATTCAGAGATTTGCCATTCGCAAATTCAGCTGAAGAAGGACTAACGAGCCGGAATTTGGCAGTGTTTCGTCTCTTCTCTCATTTACTTACAGCCTCGCTTAGACGTTTTCTCTTGGGATGCCATACTTGTAAAACTATTAGAATCGTAAAACTATTAGAAACTATTTTTCCCCAGTTCAAGACTACGCTTTGTACGATTAAAGTTTTGTTGTTGTAAGGCAAGATGTTCTGTAAGATCTTGTAGCCATTAAAGCATCTGAAGTTGAAAATTGTTGTTCTCATTTACGAAAGATAATTTTTAAAATGGACTTCTAGGTCAAATACAAAACTTTCTGCGACCCCTGTTAATTTTATAGGAATAAAATTAATTTTTTTTCATTTTTAAATATTTATAATAAACATTGATAAATAATGTTATTAGTAGTTATTTTTATGTTAAATATGTACCGTATTGCACTACTTTATTTAAAAATATTTAATTTAAAAAGTTAAAACTATAACTTTAGTTCGACAATTGTTAGAACATGTATCTATAATTGTAGAAGATATAAAAATCTATCTTTATAAAACTAGTTATTGATTATCCAATCAAATTATCAACTTTGTATTAAAAAAATATCTTTCTTTCGCTGCTAATTCATATTTGTTTAAATTGAATAATATATATATATATATATATAGTTTCTATAAATAAAAATATAGAGCAAAGTTTCTAATATAATCTTCTATAAACAAAGATAATATTTGATATTTTTTTAAGATAAATTTACAAGTTAAAAGAACATATTGATATAATGTAAAACTATATTCTAAATATAAATTGTAAAATTGGAACAGATAAGTTGCGCCATAGTCGAAAAAGTGTTTAAAAAAAAAAGTTAAATCGCATATTATTTAAAAACACTTTAATACTTTACGGAATTTTATTTAAAATTGCAATCAAAATAAATTTCTATCTAAAATGTTTAATGTGAATTGCCGCACGTGTATGTATACTACTTATTAACGGTCAAGAATTATTTGAAGATTGATACTTTTTCAAGAACAGATGAAAATTTAATATATCAATATAAATGATTACTTACGCAAATGAAGCTTTTTAAAATTATTATATAAAATGTTATTACATCGATAAAGTAGAAAATATATTATTTTTTAATGCATTGAAGTTCACTGCATTTAAAAATAATATTAAAAAAATTGATTTTATACAAAGTAAAATTTTAAATGCAATCGTAACTTATTAAAAAAAATTACCAAATAAATTAGAATTGTATAATCATCATGTATATTTTGTCGAAATTAAATTTTAACATTAACTTTTATTCTAAATAAGTTATTTAACTTCAGTACCTCATCTATCTTTAAAAAATTAATAATTTAATAAAAAAAAAAAAAAAAAAAAAAAAAATTAGTGACAATTTGATACGTAATATACATACGCATAAATAAATAAATAATTACGCAATTACTAACTAAAAATATTAATCGTTTTGAAAAAAAAATAAAAATCATTCGAAATCTCATTGATCTTTAACGTTCTTTAATATAAATTTTCAAACCTACGGACGTTTCTTATCGTGTATTTATTTAATTAAGTAAAATAAAAAAAGATAAGAAAAATCAAAGTCAAAATGAATATTGTATAAAACAAATAAAGAAAATGCAATTGCATATTATTCGAAGTCGTTCTCTCTCTCTCTCTCTCTTTCTCTCTTTTTCTCTCTTTTTTACGTACACAGAGTAATATAACGCGCACGCGCGCGCATACTGCTTCGCAGACGCATGTACACACATGTGTATACACATAAGCATATATATGATTATATATGTGCGTATATATACATGTGTATATATATATATATACACACACACACACACATACATATACATATATGTATAACATAAGCGTAAAGGAAGATAGAGCGCAACTCGCTCGTTCGACGGGCAAAGTGGGAGGTTATTCAGCATGGAATCGAGTTACAAAACCGAGTTGCAAAAGGCTCGTGGCGTGCGTTCGCTCGACGGCTATGGCCGTATCTTAAATAGCGTTCGCTCGCTCGCTCACTCACTCGTTGGTTCGTTCGTTCGTTCGTTCGTTCGCTTGCGCTCCATACATATACACACAGAGGGAGAGAGTAGCAGCAACAGCAGCAGCAGCGACGTTGCTTGCTGAGTCACTGCTACGTTGCCAAGTCTCTTTTCTCTTTCTCTCTCCGTCTCACTCGCTCGGCCCGCAGCGTAGTAAGCTTCTCTCTGCAGTATCTCCGAGCGCAACGTTGCCACGTTTAGCCGCCTCTGCTTCCTCTCCGCCCTTTTCAATTCTCTTCTCTCTCTCTCTCTCTCTTTCTCTCTTGTGCGCTCTCTCTTTCCCTCGCTTACTATTTTCATCCTCTTCTCGAACGCACGTTCATTCGTCCTGCCTCGTTTATACTCTCTCTCTCTTTTTCTCAAATATTTCTATCTTCTGCACACTCATGCAGTAAGCTTTTAGAGAGAAAGAGAAAGAAAGACAAAACGAGTAGTAGTAGAGGCATTCCATTTTCTCTCTTTTACCCTAGCTCTCTCTCTTTCTCTTGCTTTTTCTCTCCTTGATTCAGGCTCTCTTCTCTTCTCTTTCTCTCTAGCCGGCGTTTCTTTCTTTTTGTCTCCTATCTTCTTTCTCTCTACCTCTCTTTCTCCGTTCCTCTTGGTTCTTCACGGCAAACCGCGTGATCGTGCCGCTAGCTGTTCTAAGCAGACAGAAAAAAGAGAGAGAGAGAGAAAGAGAAAGAGAGAGAGAGAGAGAGAGAGACCGAAAGAAAAATAGAAAGAAAAAACAAGCGACATTTATTGCTGAGTTATATTGTCGAGTTCTTTTAAAGAATGAAAGTATTTAATTATGCTTCTTCACTTGCACCGCATTTTTTTCATTCTTGTACTTCTTCTTTACCTTCATCCTTAAACCATCTTCTTCATTTTTTATAGTTGCCATGGTAGCAAGTGCAAGGGAAAAGGAAATAGTTTCTTCTTACGCACATCCTCGCGTATACACGCAGGCTTATTGCGCAGTAAATCGTCGATTATGATTATTGATCAAGTTGGAGAAAAAAAAATTGGCGATTATATACGTAATTAAAAAAAATTTTAACCGCTGTTTGTCATTCAAAATGACGCATGAAAATTCGTTTTCCTTCTGTTCAGCGAAAATTTCAGATCTCTTTGCAAGTAGTTGAGGTTATTGAGCTGTATATACATATACAAATATACATATATACATATGACATATTGCAACCGGTTCTTCACGGACGTTTCGTTCTTGGCTTGAGAAACAATCAACGCGCCAACTTCACGCTGCTTTTTAAAGCCGAAAGACAATGTTACTTTAGTCCTTAAAAGCTTTTTGATTATCTATTTCGTTGAATTCCCATTACAAGTATTGGAATGAAAGTATAAATTTTAATTAAATAATAATAATTATTATTATTATTTATAATGGTTTTATAGAAATTCCGTTAAACTTTTGAATATAATCAGCAGCGCTACGACAATAGTATTACATTTTCGTCAATTTCGTCAGTTTCAATGCTGCGTGAATTAAACAGTCTGTGCGAGCGAGCCTTTTTCTACTGAAAATGTTAAACTAACCTATTTAGCATCGTATTGTGCGTGAACGTTAAAAAAAATTAACGGTATGAATAAAATAATTTTCTTAAATTACAATTAATTTATATTTGATTTAATTATTTGTGAATAAATATATGTGAATAAGTTTTAATAGAAATAATTTGAGTTTTCAATTTTAAGAATATTTTTTACAGCAATTTAATGTAAATTTTTAGTATGAGATGGAATGTAATTCTTATTTAGAAAAAAAGGGTTGAAAAAATATGATGTATAAATATTTAAAAAGACATTTTTTATTTCTTATTCTAAATCATAAAAATATAATAAATGAAAAACAAAATTTTCAAATTAAAATATTTACAATAAAAAGCTATTGGGGCGTCTGTTCTCTTTCTTTCTCTCTCTCTCTCTCTCTCTCGTGCCATCAAGTTTCTCGTCCGTTAAAATTAGCAAGTTTTAACTATTGATTAAGCGCTCAGCCTGTCCAATTTGCCTCGCGTGTAAAACGTAAAATTTAACGCACGAACGAACGAGTTAGTTCTTTATATTTTACGACAAATATTAAAAATTATATTGACATTGAATTTACAATTATTTATTTATTTCGTTAAACGTTAACTCCAAAAAAAGTAATTTCAAAAGCAAACTTTGTTAAAATTTTGTTGTAATCTATAGTAAAAGTCATAAATAATGAATTAAATCGATGGGTTACCTATGATTATTTAAAATTATATTTAAAGTTTTGTATGAACGTTTTATGCTTTATATTTAATAAATACTAATAAATATTATCCTCTTAATTTAAATATTTTCTTATCAATATATATATATATATATATTTTATTTCATACAATTTATTTTAAATTTAACGGAGGTTGTCTTTTAAAATTTTAACGGTAATCGATAAAAACCGTTAATACTTGAAAATCTAAAGTTTAATTATAAAATACATTCGACGAAATGAAATTTACTTTTTTTATTTCTAAAAATACGCCTAAAAATACTGACACAATTGTACGGCTCAATGGAAGGATTTTATATTTTTATAGTGCACGGAAAAAATGTCAGTGGCATTTTACAGATTAAAAGTTTTAATGCCTTCCGTGTATGTTTACTTCGAAACGCTTTATTAATAATAATTAAAAACAAGTACATACCGAAAATTAAAATCCAAGTGTGCTATAAAAATAAACAAATATTCGATATTTTTTCGATTAAATAGCGCAAGTGATGCATGTACCACCAAAAAAAAGGTCGTGTACGATTCGAACGAAGGTACGTATCGTCGGCGTTGCAAAGGTTATCGGTATTGTAAAAATAAGAAAATTAAACGAAGGTAAGTAATCTGGTGAAATTAAAACAATGCGATCGACGGTCAGGACACGGAGAGTTTATCAGCGTTGTACGTTAACGGTGGAGATAGTCGGGAGAGGTCACCAAACGCTTATGTATATACTCGCGCACATTCGGAAACTGCGCCGGTAATGGAGTTTCGCAAGATAAACACGGAATCCGCGAGCATATACGGAGCCAAAAGTTACCCCTCAGGCTTACCAACATCCTCTTTCCCTGGACGAATTAATGCCGTACAGGTGTGTGTCATTCCCCTTTCTCTCTCTCTCTTTCGTGATTTTCTAGTTTTTCCTAACGCGATAAGTTCTTCGTTGTGTTGACATATGGATATACGTAACTTTTGGATGAATGTTTTTCGAAAGGCGCGAAAACAATCCATCCATCAGAGATGTTTACCGGCTTTGGCGGACTGCGGCGCCGCCAATTCTCGAGCGATTCTCTTTGACTATTCGCCCTCTTGGAATGGAAACTTTGGTGCGAAAAATAAGAGAGAGAGAGAGAGAGATAGGGAGATAGAGTTGATGGGTTCAGGGCTTTTAAGTAAGTAGAAATGAGCTTACGGAGTATTAATATTTGGTAAGTGCTGCGTTGTTAAAGTTGTGAAAGTTAATTTTTTTTATTGATTAACGTAATATAATTATGCCAATTCATTGTAATCCTCATTTTATCATCTTTATATTTTGATATTAGAGTTCAATTGAAAATTAAAAGTTAATTATTATTAATTAAAGTTTTGAAAAATTTATTAAATTTTTTTATTTTTTCGAATTGAATCGTGTGTATGTATATACTCTTTTTTTAAAATAAATTTCAATAATAAAAAGAAAACTATACCATCGTTCGCTTTATTTTGAATACATTAATTTTTTGAATACTTATCCCTAAGAATATAGCAATAATGGTTCTTGTAAGTTTGAAAATTTTTATTTAAAATAAATCGCGTTTCTGTTGTTTCTATTATTACAATGTAATTTAAAGCGATTGAGTACGTTGAATTAATAATTCAATTGATAATTCTACTTTTACCTGATAATTTCATTAATGATTGCAATTATAATATAATTAAATTATGTCATTATCAATAAATACCCATCGGGTAAAAATTATAATTGATTTTCTGGCTTTTAAAGTAACCATTCATTAAATGATATTTCAATTATTAAAACACGTAAAATAACAATTGCGATATTCTTGTTAAAAATTTATGAATAATTATCACGATCTCGTTTTTGACCACGTGTCCGCGTTGAATTATTGTATTAAAATATAATTTTAGTATTAGAAACGTATAAGACAAACCTTTTTAATGCAAATTTTTGACAATTTTTAATGTTTAAATCGTGCATTTATTATGAACTCTTAATAAAATTTATTATACTCTTATTAATAATTTTATTTCTTATTATAATTTTTTATTTTTCTTTGTTTATTTTTTTTTTTTATAATTTGCTTTAAAGAGAGTCCTGCGATATTCAAAATTACAAGTTTCATTTTACCGATCTGCTACTATTTGTCAAAATGAACATTCACATTGATTTTTAAGTCTTTAATAGTAAAAGGTTCAATGAAATTTTATTCATTGATTTTCCCGCGGTGTCGGATTAAATCGACAAAAAAATGTTAAAATTTTGTAAAGTACTAGCTATTTCACCCGCAGTTTTACCCGCGCATATGAAGTATAATTTTGACGAGCATTCGTTGAGTCAAACAGATAGACAGACAGGTAGACAGAGAAACAAAAATTCTAATAATCGTTTAATTGGTATAAATAGAAATTTTTATCACGTTAAGTATTTTAAAAAAAAATATTTCATTTAGAAACTCGGCCCCGTTACAATTTCATTATATGTATAAGTGGACGATTATTTTAATTGATATCGTTCATTTTAAATTAAAATTTTTAATTTAAACCCGTATGAATAATATAACTCTTAAAATTAAAAGTGAAACGTATAGAGTATATCAAATAAGAATAAAAAAGAGTTGGCGAGCGACGAACTCTGAATATTTCATAATGTAAACAAACATAAATCAAGAACAGCGATCGATATCGAACTTATAAAATCGCGCGAAAATGTCACCGTAACTTCGCCGTCGATAAACCAGCTTAAGGGGGGGGTAGGGTTTTGAAGGCAGAAAAAAACAGGTTTTTACAGATTTTTTTTTGGGCGTACGGTAAAAGTAAATTTATTTCTAATTATTATACATTAAAGAGTAGTTATTGAACTATATTCTGTGAAATATTGGTTGAAAAATATTGAACATTGACCGAATGGCAGCAATTCTTCGCAGGCGCCTCAGAAAAAATACATTTTGCGATGCACGTCATACCTAAGCACTGGATCATCTGAAATGAAATAACCAAAGTTTTTCTTTTAATTTTTATGTCCCTCTAGGTATCCCTGTCGAGTTTTTCCATTTTTTTTAAATTTTTGAACTTTTTACAAGACTTGAAAGTGAAAATACCGATTTTTGGCCTGAATTCATGACTATTGTTGTTAATAATAAAAAAAATAAAATCAAAAACGAAAAAATCTCAACAGGGTTACCTCATGAATTATGTAAGGAAATACTGTAAAAAATTTGAGAACGATCGGTTGAATAGATTTTGAGTTACAGAGTGCACCGACTCAAAAAACATCGATTTGAGAAAAACGCGTTTAAAGTTTTTCGTAGCGAAAAGACCCTGATAAAACTTAGTAAGCTATTTATTTTTTATTTTACTCACATAGAATCATCAATGCCGGGTTACACTCCGCGTCTGCTTCGAAAATGAACCAACACCAGGTACCGTTACAACGACCTTGTCTAAGACCTTTCTGTAAACTGCTTAGGGACAATAACAAAAGAGATTGAGAAACAGCTGCCTTTCCGCTGAGCGGTTACAGCTCAGGTAGTCGTTCGAGACACGCCTACTTCCAAAGCTATATCTTTGTGAGTTTTGCTCCGATTGACTTCATATTAACAGACAACATTCTTGAGTTACTATACTTTCATAATATGCAATAAAAAAAAATCACTTTTTTTGAACCCTCAAAACCATACCCCCCCCTTAAGCGCATGCATCTGGTACACGGGCGAGCGATTCTACGAAATAAAAAAAAAAAAAAAAAAACAAAAGTTCCCAAAGTAAATAAAAGCGCAAAGTTCAAAGAGAGTAACAGTTCGATCGCTGAAAAGCAGAAGATATCCGTGTACGTATAAGAACTTAACCGGCGCACACGCCCGTATACGTATGCGTGTTTGTATACATCACTCGGAGGTTCTCTGATCCGATAAAACTGCATTGGGTCATAGAAAGGTAAAATACAGCGTAAAAAACGTCCACGTGCAGCAAAGAAGAATAGTAGGGAAACAGAGAGAGAGAAAGAGAGAAAGAGAGAGGGAGAGGGAAAAGGAGAAGGCGAGGGAAAGGAAGAGGAAGAGGGAAAAGGAGAAGGCGAGGGAAAGGAAGAGGAAGAGGAAGAGGAAGAGGAAGAGGAAGAGGAAGAGGGAGAGGGAGAGGGAGAGGGCGAGGGAGAGGGCGAGGAAGAGGGAGAGTGAAAGAGGGAGAGAGGGAGAGGGAGAGGGAGAGGGAGAGTGAAAGAGGGAGAGAGGGAGAGGGAGAGGGAGAGGAAGAGGGAGAGGAAGAGTGAAAAAGAGAGAGGGAGAGGGAGAGGGAGAGGAAGAGGGAGAGTTATTAAGGGAGAGAGGGAGAGAGGGAGAGTGAAAGAGGGAGAGAGGGAGAGGGAGAGGGAGAGGAAGAGTGAAAAAGGGAGAGAGGGAGAGGGAGAGAGAGAGAGAGAAGGAGAGGGAGAAGGAGCAAGAGTGGGGGAGTGAGAGAGAGAGAGAGAAAAAACGATTTTACGAGGTCGCCGAGACTCGTACTAACCCCCGCTATATATATGCGTGTATGTGTATTTTGCTACTACGGTATTATGCTTTCACGTGTAAATGTTTGTGTATACATATACGTATGTAGGTATGAACACCTACGCGCGTAATTCTCTTCCCTCTCGGCTCTTTCTATGTTGTACACACGACGAGTGTAGCGGAATTTTTCTATAGCGCGATATTTCCGTTGAAAAGTTTCATATTTTGAAAACACGTGTATATACATTTATTTATTTCTGTCTATCTCCTCTTTTTCATTCCATTTTCCCAAAGTGGAACTTTGCCCCTCTGACTTTCTCTTTTATTCAAGAAGACGTTTGAAAGAATAAGAGAAAGAAAATTTTTATACGATATAATTATATACCCATAGAGTAGAAAATTTAACGTCCCAAATATATATAGATTCATTAAAAGTCGAGCAAAGCAACAACTTAACTCAATTAAGAGAAAAAGCGCGGATTTGTTTGATGTGTTTGCATAAACCAAGAGAAAGAGAGAAATATAAAGAAAGAGTAGAAGGGCAAAAAATAAAATCGAGGTTGCGTCGAAGATCGCTCCAAGTGCTTTTCTCCCTCCTCGTATACTGAGAGAAATTCTATAGTAATTTTTACTATTTTCCAATAGGTCAGCAAGGACACACTTTTTAAACAGTAGAATTTACAAAAAAAAAACAGTAAAATTTGTTACGGTGGGTTTAGAAATTTATTGAAGATTAGTAATTATATTACTATTATTATATATATTTGATCAAGAATTAACCATTCGCTACATATATAGGGCGATTCATTATGAGTGATTATGAGGTTTGGTTTTTAATCTCAAATAAAAGACATAAAGTTGTATTCTATAGTAAAGATTTTATTGTGAGTCGAAAGAACAATCTATGACATTTACTTTTTAAAGATTATCTCATTTAAATGTTGACTGCGACTACGCTGTAAATGGTCCATCCTAAGGGTCCAATTTTGGACGACGCGTTCCAGCATAGCGACCGGTATCTCGCGAATCACACGAGTAATGTTGGCTTGCAAAGCGTCGATTGAAGCTGGCTTATCCCTGAAGACCAGAGACTTCGTGTAACCCCAAAGAAAATAATCTAAAGGTGTGATATCGCGGCGGCCAATTTACTGGTCCAAAACGTGAAATCAGGTTCTCACCAAAATGATTTCTCAATAAGTCCATTGTTTCTCTCGCTGTATGTAAAGTAGTGCCGTCTTGTTGAAACCAAAGTTCACCGATTCACCACGGGCTTCAATTGCAGGTAGCAAAAAATCCGTTATCATGGTGCGATAGCACCATGGTGCGGTCGCCATTGACGGTTACGTTCTGACCGGACTCATTTTGAAAGAAATATGGACCGATGATTCCACCGGCCTATAAACCACACCAAACTGCACATTTCTGTGGCTTTAGTGGCAGCTGTTGAAGCTCTTCAGGTTGTTCATCAGCCCAAATACGGCAATTCTGCTTATTGACGTATCCATTGAGCCAAAAATGCGCCTCATCACTGAACAAAATTTCGCGATAAAACAGCGGATTTATATTGAGCTGATTCAGAGCCCATTCACCAAAAAACACGACGCAAGCCTAAGTCGCCCGGCTTCAATTCTTGCACGAGTTGAAGTTTGTATGCCTTAAAACCAAGATCTTTACGTAAAATACGCCAAGTTGTTGCGTACGACAAACCAAGCTGTTGAGAACGACGCCGAATCGATTCGTCACGGTCTTCAGCCACACTCTCAGCTACAGCCGCTATATTCTCTTTACTACGTGCTCGATGTGGTCTAATCGGTCGAGTATCATCCAATAATGTATGCTGGGTTTCAAATTTGCGGATGGTATTGGCTATAGTGGTTTCGGTAGGTCGACGATGCACACCATAAGTTGCTCTAAGAGCACGAAAAACATTTCTCACAGAACGCTGATTTTCGTAATACAGCTGAACAATTTGGATACGTTGTTGCGGTATAAGTCTTTCCATGATGATTTGTCAAACAATACTGAATAAAAATTATATTATAGTTTGACAGGAGTCACGCATGATCTGTAAAAAAAAACCTATTGAAAATCAAACCTCATAATCAATCACCCTTTATATATTAATCAAGGATATCACTTATGAGAAAGCAAAGTATTCATGTAGCCATCTGGTGTGTATTTTATTAAACTAAATAATTTAAATAAACAAAATATGCTAACATAAAGAGCACGCATTCGTTTTCACACGAAGAACAAATGAACGGTTGCGCGCTCCACATGTGCGCATCCATGTGCGCTCCATCTCTCTCCGCATTTTTTTTATAATATCGAACAGTGGGAAAAAAGCATTAATTAAATAAATGATCTCGAGAGAGAAAGAGAGAGGTATTGCACTCCGAGAGAAAAAGAGAGAGAGAGAGAGAGAGAGAGAGAAAGCGATTTTGCGAATGAATATAAAAAATATTCTCTCTCGATTTAAAGTGCATTCGGAGAGCACCGACTAACTCTTTTTCTCTCACTCTCTGGATATGGATTATAACCTCACTACCGTTTCGATGATAAACTGACCAGTATTTTAATACCCTGGATGCTCATGATTTTTTACGGAACGAGCTTTCGGTTCATTCGTGGAGAGAGAGAAATATAGAGAGAGAGAGAGAGAGAGAGAGAGAACAAAAAAATATATATATACATCGAATTGGAGAATGAACGGAATGAATGGGTTTTGCCTGTATGCGAGTATTACTATATATACATCATTAATTTGTCAACGATCGATGCGGCAAACTTTTTTTTACCCCGTCATCGATTTTCCTTTTATTTTATTTATTTTACAAGTTGCTTTAAACCTCTATTATACGTCTATATTAAAGTCGAGATTACGATTTGAAAATTGCAAATATGTGACTGAATTTCATTTATTTTTTTTTTTTTTTCTTTCTATTCGTATTTATTGATAACAATTTTTCCGCGCGTTAATTCTCTTTATATTTCTGTCTACTCAACCGTATGAGTTTGGCCCCAATTTAAAATCAAGATCTCAGGAATATGGTAGGTATCTCATTTTACGATCTCAAACGGTATCTCATTCTACGGGGAGATAAATTTTTACGAAAATTCCACTGCTATTACATCTCATTTTTTCTCCTTTATCGATTTGGAATTTAATATTTTTAACATCTTTTAAATCAATATTTTTAATAAGTAATCTTTAAAATGCATTTTGAAATTTTAAACAAACTCTACCTAAATTTTATAGACGAAATTATAAAACTTTATGAATTATTAGAGTAAAAATTCCGTTTCAGTAAATACAAACCTTTATTTTTATCTATTTGTCAATTAGCTTACGAATGTTACTTTAATTAAGCCAGAGTTCCTTTTTTTCAACTTAAGAAATTTGAAACTTAAAAACATAAAGAAAAATGCTCGATCTAGTTCGTTATTTCAATGGTATCGTTACAAAACTACACCATACCTTTGATTACTTTCACATTTACAGGATTAAGCACTTTGCTATTCCCCGGAGAGAAGTCTCGAATTTCAAGGCTTCCGAAAGCCATTTTACCTCTCCCGGCAAAGAACCTAAACAACTCTCATTGGGACTTGTAATTGAGAATACACAGCACTTTATGCCGCATTCGAAATTGAAAAATATCAAAGAGAATATTATATCCGTCTACATTTGTGCGATTATTCAAATATAATGACGTTTCGTTTCGTTCGTTGGATTTCAAGAAAGAAAAAAGAAAAGGAAAAGTTGTAAATTTCAAGATTATCCGAATTTCGTTTCGTTCAATAAATTTCATTGAAATTTGAGGAAAAATCTAAAGACGACGTTGAGAGAGAGAGAGAGAGAGAGAGAGAATCGCTAAATGGTATACAAATAGCTAATTGCATTCAATGTATATAACTTTATTTATTGAAATAAACGTCAAAATGTATATCCCGTTTAAAGTTTTCGTACAAGTGAATAATTGCTCGAATGTTGCAATAAATTTTTCTTTATTACAAATAGCTTTAAATTTACAATATCTATGATGATTATAATGTTAACTCTGATTGATATTTTTATTCGCAAAAAGTCATTATTGAGTCGAGATGAATAAAATTACAGATTAAAGAAGCATTTCAAAGTTTAAAACGTTTAAAAAAGTCTTTACTTATCTTAAACTTCATTTAAAACAAAAAAAAAAAAATTAATTTTAAAATAAAGTTCATTAATATTAATACAGCGAACATACTATTCGATTTTATCGCAATTGTATAAAAGAGCAATTAACGCTTAATTTTACAATCATTTTAAAACAGGAATTATCGATTTGTTATCAAAGTATATAAAATTTATGAGAAATATTATCATGTAACGCGTCGAAATAAAATAAACTATCGAAGGTGTAGTAATAATGTTCGTTAAATTTGTGATAACCGATACTTTCGTAACGTTTACAATCAAATAGCATAATAAAACTGGTGCGCGTGCAGTAGCAAGCAAACGTCGATGATTCTATACATATACATATATATATAGTTGGAACAAAAATAGGAAAAAAAGGAATGTACGAGTAGATCAATTTCAATAACGAGTCGATATTTCACGCGCGAACGATCAGCAGATTTCTCTCTCTCTCTCTCTCTCTCTCTCTGTCTCTCTTTTTTTTTATTGTTGTTGTTGTCATCGTTGGTTTTAATTCTTTAAAATTCGCTAATTTTTTTAAAACAGCCCCAATCGACACTTGTAGCAATCTCATTTACCCAAAGAGAAATAGATCCGAGATTCGAACCAAAAATACTCATTGCGCTTCTCATTCTCGCTCCCTTTTTTCTCTCTCTCTCTCTCTCTCTCTCTCTCTGTCTCTCTCTCTCCTATCGACCATTCGCGATGCTGGAAACTATATGGAAAACGCATACAAACTAACGCGGACTTACGTATACATGTATATACATACATAGACAGAGATAGATGGACAAAGGGTGGCTGGACATAGCGGCTGGTTACCGGACATCGAAATGGGAAACGGGTTAGCCGAATGACTGCTGTCTCCCTTCCTCTCTCTCTCTCTCTCTCTCTCTCTCTTTCTCTCTCGCTCTCTCAAAGAGACTTATGGAGAAGGGCTGCGGAATCGTTTCCACGCGTGTGTATATATACACGTATATGTACATATACAACCTTCTCTCTGTCTCTCGTACATGGGAGCGCGAAACACAACGGCAAAACGGACAATGGAACGAAGCGTAAAAAGAGTAACGCTCGCGCGCGCCCCCATCCACCGGCTAGAGAGAAACAAAGAGAGAGGGAGATAGAGGGAAAGAGACGATGATTACATGCTTTTGAACATTAAAGCATCCCCTCTCACTCTCTCGGCGTTCTTCGTGACATTTGCGTTTAGTGTGGCAGTGCACCAATGCGTATACACGGAAAAGGGAATGGGGTGGGAGGAGGAAGCCCAGATTTTGGGCCGCTTGTTATCGCTAGCTTTTCAATTATATCGCGAATATAACCGAAACCCTTTTTTATTCGCCGAGGCAATTTCCCGCAAACGTTTGCAAAATATGCTGCCCCCTTCTTTTTTTTATCGGAAATTTTTTTCTGCCCTCGGCTTTGGGATATATTCGTCGTTTTGACGTTTTTAATATTTCTTTTTTTTTCTTTTCTTATAACGGTATTATTAAACGAGGAGTTACCGATGTAAAGCATTTATTTTTAAATCGTATCAATCAATTTTATTCTTTACTTTTTTCGTGCAGTGGTTTCAACAGCTAAATATGCCACCGAAAAAATAAAGTAGATAAGGTAAGAGTTCGGTAAGACGCATTGATTCTAAATCTATGCAATTATTCTTAATTTTTTCAAGTTAAGTTTTCAAATTAATTTTATTGATGCAAAATATTATTGATAAAACTTAGTGAAAATTTTTATTAAAGAAATAATCCAAGATATCAATCAAAATAAAATAAAAAATCTGTTGATTTTCGATTTAATTAAAAATCGTAAAAAAATGAATGCATAATAAACGTTATTGCTAAACAAACATTTACTAATATTTCAAGTCAAATCGCTATCACAATTCTTGATAGTCTTCCGTATACATGTATACACACAGAGAAAGAAAAAAAACGTAGATAAAGAGTAAGAATAGAGAAGAGGAATTAATAAAGTGAGGAGGATCTAGCGAAACGGGGTATTATAAGCATCGCAGGTATACATATAGCGATAGCTCGGAGAAGGCAAAGGGTGTCAATGACTTCCGGCACGTAACGGTCATGTTTTCACCACGTGGAAAGAGAGAGAGAGAGAGAGAGAGAGGGAGATAGAATAAGGGAAAGAGAGAGATAGAGAGAGAAAGAGTCGCTCGAATGTTTACGATCGCTCCACGTGCCGCGCGGCGCTGTTCCATTACGCCGGTGACTCACACCGACACCAAACGCCTTGTATAAACAGCGACTATCGTTTCTCTCTTTCCTCTCTGGCCCTCTCCTTCTCTCCCTATCAAATTATCCAAGAAAGAGAGAGAAAGAGAGAGAGAGAGAGAGAGAGAGAGAGAAAGAGAGAGAAGAGAGTTACGAAAGTTAGACGTAAGTCTGCGCGTGGAAACTTTCCTAATCGTAGGCCGAGGGACTTCTCCGTTTCTCCTTACCCTCCTTCGCCACCTCTTTATATCTTATTCTTACTATATCGATGTTCTTCTTTCCCTTGAACCCCAATGAACTTTAACGTTTCGTGTTTATCCTATATGTACACCTATGCGTTATGTGCTCTACGAAATTTTTTTCTTTTTTACTTTTAATACGACATTTGATTTATTTATTTATTTATTTATTTATTTTTTTTTTTTTTGCTCAAGTTTTTTATTTAAATTCTCATCACTGTATTAAGTGAGCAACGCTAAAGTTTATTTTGCAAATATTTAGAAGGAATAAATGTACAATATATTTTGTAATAGTAACGTCGAACGTTGTATTGAAAACTTTATGAAAATAATTGATGGTGAAATTGACAAAATTGGAAAATCGACGAAATTGTTTATCGGTAAGAATAATACATTAATAAAGTAAAATAAACGAAAAAATGCCAAAATTACGATTTAAAATTTAACTCTAGTTATCTCTTGTTTAAAATAAAAGATATTAAAATGATTTTCGGATATTTTTGATTCAAAAAGATTTATACATAATTTATAACATTGCTAGTTAGTATAATAACTAAATAATAATGTATAACTAAATTAATTTTATTAATTTAAATAAAATAGTACAGTTTATTTTACAAAAATTTTAAAAATTTTCTTATTGCTTTCCTTCATCAATTTCAGTATACGTAAATCTTATATTAATTTCATGAAAAAAAAAAAAAAAAAAAAAAATTAAAAGTTGAGGAAGAGAAAAAGAGAAATTATTAAATATCAGATATCGTATGCAATCTTTTATTGAAGATTGTTTAATTTCACGATAAAATTTTTTTCGGATTAGCTTTAAAGCTAAGAGCTAAGTTTGTTATTCGTTATTATTTACATTATTTTTCTAAAATTTTTTTCAATACTTAAAATGATAGATTACTTTTCTCGTATATGCATTTAACGTACAATAGACAAACTCGTAACGTCGCCATTTTATTTCTTTGTCCTAAGGGCAAAGTAAACGCACGGAAACAAAAAGTAAAAATTAAATAAAAAAAAAACCATATGCGAGGTTGCATCGACATACTTTGCAAAAATCCAATAAAAGCAGTGAGTAATTTCTAATCGTACAGAGTTACCAACGTGATTTGAAAAAAAAAAAAAAAAAAAAAAAAAAAAACGTTTCGAACGCGAACTCTTTACATTCTGTCCTGTTTATACAATAATTTACTTGCACCGTTGCAACAACGACGCATCGTTTATTTTCTGCTTTTCCACGGTACTTCTCCATTATAACTAAGTTACATACTCCAAGCTTTAGCTAATGAATCTCACGTACCGCTTTTTATCTTTCTCTTTTACATTTACGCCGCGATAAAAGCACTTCGTTATCGGTTCTTGTTGTTTCTATTTTTTTTCTAATATAAATTGTTTTTTTTTTTTTTTTTTATTTTATTACAATGAAAATTGTTTTATCTAATTTACGTTTAAATATTAAAATGAAATTTTTTGATAGTTTTAGTTTCGATAATAAACTGGTAAAAAATTTTTTAAATTTTAAACGTCTCATATATTCTATAAAATGTCTTAATTATGTACGAACGCTAAAATAATCACAAAGATAATTCTGCGTTTAATAATTGCTACAAGTTTTTCCTTTATTTAATCACACAAATAACATCAACAACATATTATTATATTTAAAAGAATTTTTGTGAGAAACTAGAAAATTTTCGTATCATCGCAAACAGCTAAAATTTAAGTAACTCTTAAAAATCACGTTAAATTCACATTAATTCAACGTTAATACATTTTTAAAAAATATAACATTCAACGTAATACTTTAAAAAAATCAATACTACAGTATATTGATTAACTTCATTGAATAATTAAAACGAACGTATAAATTTGAAGCATTTGGATAGATAAAATTTTTATGCTTTAATTAAAAAAACATTTTCATAATTTGACACGTCTAAATTTATTTCTGCGTATCATATATATGCGCTAAATTAACTGTCGAATTAATTATTAACACAATTTATTTTGAATATTAGTAAAGAAAATTATTTTTAATTTACTTTGAAAAAAAAAAAAAAAAAAAATGTTTACGAATTGAAATAGTACTTAATAATAAACAAAATTATTAATATAAAAAAAAATATTATGAATATAAAAAAAAAATGTATAATTTCTTAGTAAATTATTCTTGGTCATTAAGTCGAAATTGTCTCTTGATTAAAAATAATTAAGATTTAACTGTTAAACTTTCAAAATCTATAATAATCGAAAACTTTCACTTATTTTAAGTTTAATTATTATTCACGCAACATAAAATAAACTTAATCTTTTTTTTTTATCATTTCCGATTATAAACAATGTAACTCTTATATTCTTAAAAAAAAAAAAAAATCATAATATCTATCAAATAAAATACAACATTACGCTACACAACATGTATCTATATCTATCGAAATAAAATGAAAAAAAAAAAAAAAAAAAAAAACTAAAAACCACACTAGTTCGTATCCCTTCTACATACAGTCGACGTTGAGTCGACGGCGCGCGCGATATGCCAACGCCCGTAGGGAATATTTTTCACCGGAAGAACTCGGTTAAAGAAGAAAGCAGCCGCGCGCCGCCGGACAAAGGCGAACCCGCGAGTAAAAGTGCCGCGGCATACGGAGAAAGAGAACAAACGAGCGAGAGAGCCGATTTTCTCGAACGGCGCTCGACTTTCGACGTGCCACCTATACATGTATATACATGTACACATATTTACGTATACATATATACATGTATAAGCGCGCGCGCGTTTACGTTCACAGAGAATGGAGCAAGACAGAAAGAGAGGAGAAGGAGCAGGAGGGATGGAGGGGAGGAGAATGGATCTCGGGCGGTGAAAGCAGGGCCGAGGCTCACGGTGAAAGGTGAGCAGCAGCAGCAGCAGCAGCGGCAGCAATAGCAGCAGTCAACCGCCACGTCGTGCTGCTGTCCCACGGCTCGTTGCGTTTCTCGCACGGCTCAACGTCTCTCTACAGTGAACATGTATATATATATATATATGCACGTATACCAAGACTCATATGTGCATATACATTTTATTAATGTTTCACATCAACCTTTTTTACTCCGCGAGGGCCTACTTTCTATTATCTATCTGCCTATTTTCTAATTGCTCATCTCTCTCTCTCTCTCTCTGCTCTTTCTCTTCCCATTGCTTCGTTTCCGAGACAAAGAGAACACGAGCAGTTTTTCTTTATGCATACTCTTTGACAAGCTCATATTAAATAAACGCATCACTTTCTTAATGGGCATCCCCTTTGAGGTCTACTTGAACTTGATGGAATCTAGATATACTTGAAAGTATATCGTATCGATGGTTTTCGACAATTCGAGTAAGATGGACAGGATAATGAGTCAAAGATGTTTTGTTGTATTATATTGGAGTTCCCAATTGTAACATTTTTAATAATAAGTTTTCATCAATATTTTTTATTTTAAAAATAAAAAATTTATTGATAAATTAAGAAAGATAATGTAAAATGTGTGCGTAAAATTTTCAGCACGAGTAGAGGAAGCACTTCGGTTGTTTTTTGGTACGTTTTTTGGTCTGTTACTCCATACTCTAATAGCACCGCGTCCTGTCTGATACCTTACAGTCCATCCTTCTGTTCCCGTAACCAAGATAGTTGCTACATCTAGTCGGTTTGAGTATAACACGGCATTACGTCCACCCAATCTTAATGTTATAGACCAGGTCTCACCAACATGCTCTTCTACATTGGATATCGCCATGTGGATGTTTTGTTTATCAAAAAACGAAGATACAAAGCTTCGAATCTCTACTGTCGCCTGATAAAACCTACGATCTTCGGTTGGGCATCAAGGCTCATGTGCTTAACAGTACTAACAATTCCTAAAATATGTTGGATCTTCTGGAAATTTCGTCATTTGTCCACTATACCTCGCAAATTCACAAGTTCTCCGTCCTTGATCTTGTGACTTAATTTGCACTTCAGCATTTAAAAAGATACAACCGCCAATCTTGATACGTCGCAGTAGATCCATGTGTGTCAGTCTTTGGGTAGATTTGCCTAGAATAGCCTCGTTTCGTGATTTTTGAGTTCTCTCGAAACTCCCTGCCCAATTGTGTTTGATTTTTTGAATAACTCCTTTTTTATACTAGATTTATCCTAGTGTATCGGTTTTTACAAGATGGCAGATTTCTCTAATTGTGAATAGTTTAAATTTCAACAAAAAATTAATAAACAATCATGTTTGGTTATAATCGCATTGTTGCATACTTTATTGCCGGTATACTTTTCTTCAAACATCGTCAATTTTTATGTCCTTAAT
Organism: Chalcis sispes; assembly: GCA_949987625.1. NCBI lineage: Eukaryota > Metazoa > Arthropoda > Insecta > Hymenoptera > Chalcididae > Chalcis > Chalcis sispes. The sequence goes on along the minus strand of OX465098.1, from coordinate 50,732,955 downwards.
TTTCGGTTGTCTTGAAAATGTCATATTCATGCACCCATAAAATATTTAACAAAATTTTAAGCATTTTCCGTTTTTTTTTTCTTTTTTTTTTTTTTTTTTCAAGAAGTACTCTTCAAAGGCTGTGCGTGCTACTTCGGAGACTATTATTACCTCTGCTGATCTATATGGTACTACTGGATGCTTCTCAAGAGATGAGACATTAGTTGTCACGAAACCTTCGTGCGTTACGTAAAAGTCCTAAAGAACGATCCTATTTCTCTTCATAGAGCTATCTTAAGCTAGCTGCGCACATATTCTAGGAAGTTTAGCATTAGAATATTATCTAGATTTACGAATGTAAATGTATGTGCAAATATGAAACTATTAATACATATATAAAAATATAAGATTACGAAAAATTACTTTTGTAGCTTTTGTTATTTAACAAAGTTAAATAGTTTAAAGTGTTTTATAAGCATTCAACAAACGGATGGAACATTTTTAATAACATATTTAATTTTCTAGAAATTCAATTTTTAAAAGCATTTCAAGAAACGCGTAAATTTAACGCATCCCATTACATCGCAATACTTCATGACGTAACCACCGACGTTGGCTGCCAGAAATTATGTATCTACTACTTAAAACATCGATTAAACGGTAATTGTTATTGATAATTGTGCTTATTTTGCATTAATGCAAACGCTAAAAAAATTTTAGATAAAAATTTATAATTTCATTTAAAGTCATACTTATTTTTTAATATATTATTATTTTCATGTTCAATATCGTAATTAAAAATGTCAAAATTTTTTTAAAATTTTATAAGTAAAAGAATGACTGTTTTGAATAATATTAAATCGTGTGAAAACAATTTGAATTAAATACATAATAAAATATCACTAATAAATATAATGTTCGCTGTATAATCTTTTAAGTCTGCCTTTTAAGTCTTAATACAGCAGCAGAAATTTTTAATACAGAATCTAAATACCTTTCAGCCGACTGACGCTTTCTCCGAGCTACTTTTCTCCAAAGTATATTACTTTAAAAGTTATTCAACTAATAATTATAGTCAAATAATAATTTTTTTTTTAATTCTTACGATATTAGCATTATTAGAAAGATTTTTATCGATAAAATGTAATTTTTATTAATTACAGTCCAATTTTAACATGATATCGATGAGTTTAACGTTAACATTCTCTAAAAATATCAAGTCCCAGTCACTCTATGGTAAGTATAGTACAGTAAAAAGAAAAAAATTAATTAAAAAAAAATTGTTCATCTTATTGTGAATATTAATCCGATGCCACGTTTTACAGAAATGTAATCACACGAATGCACGACATTTTTTGATTCATTTATTAAAAATTATCGCGAATAATAATCGACAATATGATAGCTAAAAAATTTATAGTTTAAAGTATTTTTTAATGTTTTATATCAGAGTTTGCTTCGATCTATTCTTATCACTTTAATGTAATACATCTCTGTATAGATACAGAGAGAAAGAGAAAGAGAGAAAGAGAGAGAGAGAGAGAGAGAGAGAAGTGGAAGATAGTCCGGTCGAATGAGTAGAGCCTGTAGAGCAGTATAATCCTTTCTTTTCTCTTTTTTCTTCTTCTTCTTCTTCCTTTTCATCTTTCTCTTCCATTTTCCATTCATTTCTACCTCCATCTCTCTTATCTTATTTAGCTCTCTGTCCCTCCTATTTTCCATCCAACTCTGGATCCATCCCTACCTCCTCCTTCTCTCTCTCTCTCTCTCTCATCCTCTACGTTGTACTTTTTCTCTCTTTCTATGTCCTTCTCGCACAACTGCGCGATTCTAAGAACTGCGCGCGCACCTTCGCGATTGGTCGACACGAACGATGACGTCACTGGAAAACTAGAGAGATAACAAGCCGTTCTCTCTCTCTCTCTCTCTCTCTCTACAAGAACCTACGGAACTAACGGACGAATGCGCAAAAACGACATGAAAAAAAAAAAATTAAGGAACGTAAACGGGAGGAAAGAAAACGCAACGAAAATGACAATTTTCGTAAAAATATAAAAAATAAGTACGCTCGCAACCGGCAAATTGAATAGACGCAGTTTTTGTTTATCATTCGATTTTTTTTTTTTTTTTAAATATACTCGTGATATTTTACTACTTCCAACTTCGTTTTAGAGATGAATTTTTATGAACATTTTTATTGCACTTTTATGACGATCAACAAGAATTAAGCCACTGGATAGCGATTTCGGATTTACGTTAAAATATTAGGTTTGGAAATATTTGACATTTTGGAAATATAACTTTGTATAAACTATGCAAAATTTCTAATTTCGATAAGTTGGTTAAATTAAAAAAAAAAAAAAAAAAAAAAAATAAAGGAGAAAGAAAAAGAGAAAGTTTAGTAAAATAGCAAATTAAAATCGAAATAGTCAAATGAAACGATGCACTGCAAATTTTAACGTTATTCATGAGGTGCAGCTATAAAGGTACACGTTAGTATTAACAAATTTTAAAACAAAAATTTTAATTTTGCTATGTTCTTAAACACTCGATATATCGATATACACATATAAGTAAACTTATCAATAATTGAAACTCCGTTGAATTCAATATCTGTTGTTAGAATTTAAAATAGACTTTTTTAATACAGCATTATCGAATCGTCTAAATAAAAGTGCAAGTTAAAAAAAAAAAAAAAAAAAAAAAAAAAAAAGAGAGAAATGTGATGTGTTCGAACATATGACGAAACAATCAACGAATTAGATTATTAATTTTGTCGAAACGAGGTCAGTGATTCACTTTAAGGTTATAAGGTAGAGGTAGCGACTAAAACAAGGATAAAACGAGAATTCCAGAAAAAGAAGTTGCTTTTCGAATGGAGTTTCTTCCAGTAGGACTGCGCGATCGATAATGCGGAAAAGCAACGTTGTAATATTATATAAAATTCTTACTTATATAAGATATAATTTTTTTTTTTTTTTTTTTTTTTTTTTTTTCGATGAAATTATACGAATTCAATTTTTAAAAAATTTTATTAAATTTATGGTATCGATTTAGTCCAAGCATTTATATATTTGTATTTACTTTTATCGAATTTAAATCTGTCGCTTTTAATTTTTATAGTAAAAAATGTTTTTAGCCTATTTGATGGTATATCTTATCGATGTTAAAGGTAAAAGTGGAAACATAATTTTTTTTTTTCGTTTTTTGATAATATTACTATAAAATAAAACGAATAATTTTTAGGTCAATTTCCAGATGCCATATAAATTTTCAGTATTTTATCTCTCAAATAATTTACCGAAAAATTTTATATTTATAGACTATATTGTCTTTAATGACAAAATAGTTTTATTATTAAATATTCCTTAGAAATATTTTCAATATTTTTCTAAATATTAATTAAGATGCATTTTTTAAATAGATTATATTATAAATACTTTTATCGACAAAATGCTACTCAACAATTAATTTAAAAAAAATATTTATACGTGTCAATACAGTCAAGTTATTTATTACATTTTAAAAGCACGAATAAAATTTGATAATTCAATAATTTTACTTTTTCTTAATAAAGTTTATTGATTAACATACTTTGCTCAAATTTTTTACTTTACTTAATTAAACTTTTATAAAATTTGTTACAAAGTAGTAAGAAATTACAGCCATTAAAGATAAAGTAAAAAATCGATATAAAATATTATTAATTATAAAAAATTATTTTCAAACAGCTATTGTTTTCTTTTTTTTTAACATATTAATTACACTTAATTAAAATGGCATTTGACAAATATGTAATAAAAGTCAGAGAATAGAGCTATCGACAAAGATAACCGCAAACACCTCGTGAAGTAAAAACTCGCGCATCGATAGATCCCGTAGGAAGAATCAAAATAGAGACGGGAAAAAAGAGAGAGAAAGAGAGAGAGAGAGAGGGAGGGAGGGAGAGAAGTAGAGGAGGCGAGAAACGGCGGTCGTGGAAGTTGACAGTTTGACGAAGAGGAAGTAGTTTCTCGCGGGCAGTGGTTAGACGCGCGCGCCGCGCACGCATCCCCCGCTCGTGAGCGAGAAAGAGCGAGTTTGCATTGTACGGTATTCGTGAATGCATTAAATAAAGAGAGAGAGAGAGAGAGATGAAATGACTTCAAACGGATCGTTGTGGTATATGTATGAACGAGCGATCGTCAAATTGGAACATTATTAGGAGGTCGCGGTCCGACCGCAGGAATAATCGCGACGGTCAAAGCTTCGATTATATTTCCATTCAATTTAGACGTATTATCGTTTTCTCAATCAAGCACGAGCGAGCCAGCAGTTTGCCAGAGCTCATATATATATATATATATATATATATATATATATATATGTATATATATATGCATTGCACATATGGAGGAAGCGGTCACTGAAATTTTCCGATGATAAAGAAAGATAGATAGAGAGAGCGAGCCACGGTTATATTATACGTTATTTTCGACGCGCGCCCGAAATTCCACGTAATATTAATGTTGATTTTGTATTCGAACTTTTTTTGTTTTTCTCAAAATCTAAGCAAACCTCATATAGATTAAACACGTTACTTCGTTGTTATTTTTTCCATTTGAATTTTGTTTAATATTTTTTTTTGTTTGTGTTTATGTCAATCATAATGATGAAATAAAATAAATAAAAATAAAAAAGTTAAGTTATTCGAAGTAAATTGTAAATTTTATTTTGACAAAATTTATTCAAAACTGCATGTAGATTTACTTTTTAATATAATATTTATAAAATTTTATAAATGTTTTAGAAATCTTAGAATTTACTAAAAAAAATCGTTGTACTTAAACAAATGGAATTACCTAAAATTAATAGTTTAAGAAATCATCTTACGAAAGACAATAAAGTACAAGAAAAAAAAAAAAAAGAAAGAAAAATTTCTTATAGCATCACAGATACAAATTGTTCGTTCTCGATAAAACTGCAATTCTGAAGAAATTTCAAAGACGAGATAAAGAGAGTAAAGCTACAACAAAGTACGAGCACGCGCTTAAAGTATACAAAAAGAGAAAACGCCTCTACTGTAACAGAACTTTACGACGGGAAAAGAAAGAGAGAGAGAAAGAGAGTGAGTGAGTACGCGAATGAAAGAAGCGAAAGAAAGAAGAAGTAGCCGGGACTTTCTTAAGAATCACCTGTTGACTGCACTTTCGAATGTAGGGAAATTAAAGAAAGCGAGGGATGTGATCTCCTTGGGGGTAGTTCAAACGGATAACCTCCCTCCACCCCCAAAAGAGAGAGAAAAAAAAAAAATAAAAAGTGAATGTAAGATCAGATGGAACAAGAACGAGAAAGTGAGAGAAAAAGAGAAGGAAAGAGAAGAAGGATGCCTGGGAGTCTAAAAACTGGTTGGAAAGTTTAACAACTATGACCGATCCGTTTACTTCCCTTGCACATATACATAGGCGAATATAAACCTTACCTTACTCTTTTTTTTTTCAACTTCGGACTTTATATCTCCATCTCTCTTCAGTATTTCTCCCTTCGCAGACCTTCCCTCTCTACGACTCCGCTACCACCCCCGTTGCGTGTACGCTTCTTTTCCCTCTTCTTTCTCTCTTTCTCTCTTTTTCCTTTTTTTTCTTTTTTTTCTTTTTTTTTTTTCATCTTCGCACGTTCGTCGCCAGCAGGATGGAAATAAAGGTAAAAAATAAAAGAAGAAGAAGGAAACAAACTCGGGCAGCCTTCGCGTTTGAGCCGTAGCAATTAAGCGGCCGTTGCTGACTTTATAATTACGAAGAAAGGAGGAAGTGGAAGAAGGTTCAAGGACTCGTATTTCGCAACGTCGAGCCGCGCTCTGGAGGACAATGAGCAACTGACCCACTTTTGTTTTTTCGGCATTATCAGCTTAAATTTTGAATAATGCTCCGTTTAATCATTGTGCAATTTATTTTTTTTGCGCGAAAATTTTTTTAGCAAGGAAGCGCGTTGTTTAATGAAATTGTTTACATTACCAGTATTTTATTTAACGATGTAATTATACTATTGATATGTTTAGATTACCAGTATTTGATTTAACGATGTAATTATATTATTGATATGTGAGAGTCTTCCAGAATAAAATATTTTGATAAGTTTTGTTGTAAACAAAAAAATTATTCTTATAATATTTATCTTATTCAACTTAAATTAAGCAAAATTTTCTTAATGTGTGTTATCAAATAATTATTAATTTGTTTCTTTTTAAATGATCTTTGTGCTAATTATTTCACTTCCGTGCACATAAATAATTCGAATTAAATTATTCGTAATCAAAATGTTAATTTTACAATAATTTCTGATCTACTTCATTCAACTTGATGAAATATAAAATTTGTTAATCATTCGATAAAATTATATTACGTAACTGTGCATATTTATATTCTAGTTTATAATTCACAAGTGAGCTACTTTATTTTATACAAGTAATTTGATAATAAAATTACATTTTTACAATCACAGCATATCAATATTTCTGAATTTGTTTTTATCGAATTATTTAACTGCATATATGTATAACATTTTGAATGAATTAAAAATAAGTTTTATTTTCAAAAAAGAAACACTTTCAATCTTTTCCCTTGCATAATTAAAGTAAATATACAAAACTTACTGAAATTTAACAAAATAAATTTACATATAAAAACGATATAATTCGTTAAACGAATAATTCAAGCGTCGAATCATTCAAAAAGGCGTTATTATATAAGGGAAAATATTAATATTATATTAAAGGCAAATTAATATTACAAAATTAAAAAGGTAAACAGAATTAAATTTTTGCTTAAAATTCTCTAGTCGAATATGCCAACTTGCGTCGGATGAGTATAGGCATATATATATATATTGTCTGGCATCGCGAATTTTTACTTCACATCCTTTGAGATGATTACACTATGAATGAAGAATTCATTATCGAGCTTAAAGCAAAGAATAATTTGCATTTCAATGACGAATTGGTAATGAAAGTGAAATGACAACAATGCCTTCTACGTATGTATTCATTATATGCGCGCGGTCATTCTATTCTTGATGTCCATTTAATATTTTCTTCATTGTGTATACCTCGTAAGCGTATAAATAGGTTTTTTTTTTTTTTTTTTTTACATGATTGTAATAATTATTCATCGGTCGATCTATTAAATCTAAATAAATCTATTAAATCTATTAAATAATAGGTCTAATCGTATTATAATTTATTAGCGCTACATCGATTAAACGAGATTTATATAAAATCACCTTAATTTTTGGAGGCGATCGAAGAAGATAAAAAGTAACGACATCGACAACACTCGGCAGAAAGTGTATTCGACAGGGATATAAATTTCAAGTCGCGAATAGGTATAAGGCAACAAAATACAACATACCAACGGCGTCGAAAATCTTGTCAAGAATATAATAATTCCCATAAGGGAGAAGGTTTTAAAACCTGCTGGCGGATTCCGCCAACGGTTAAAGATGCAAGGGCGAGGTTATATCGGTATAAAAGATTCCTTTACAGAGGAAGCACGCCAGATACACTATCTTTCTCTCTCTCTCTCTCTCTCTCTCTCTCTCTCTCTCTCTCTCTCTCTCTTTCTCTAACCTCCCGAGAGGCCGATCGACTTGGTCAAGCGATCGAAGCCGACGTTAAGTGCGCCGGTGTAGGCGTCACGGTAGCCGCACCGATTCTCCTCCGTTAAGTACACGTCTCTCTCTCTCTCTCTCTCTTTCTCTCTTTCTCTTTCTCCTTTGCTCGTCTCGAGCGTCTCGGCAAACCAGTAGCTATTAACCGAAGAAATCCAATCGCCGCGAGGCTGCATACACACACACACACACATACACAAGAGCGCGTTTAAAAAGGTAGCGCAAGAGGATAAGGTATTACGACGCGCGAAAGGATGTATACCTCATGCATCCCGTTTATAAGCTATATTGATACTTGCGACATAAAGATTTAAGTATGGCTTTTAGATTTTGCCGGCGACGTTGCTCTGTACTCATCTACTACTGTTGTTAACCGGTTGCATTGTGCGCTTGGTAATTGGTATCGAGGGATGTTAAAAAAAATCGGCTATGGTGATGATCTTTCAACACGAAAGCTTCGTTTTTACTTGTTAAAAGAGGCGTGAAACATTTTATAATGTCGATTAAAAAATTTGTCTGTCGCTTGTCATTCTTTCGTAGTTTCAATTTGAAGTTGCTCGATGTGAGTTTAAAATTTAACCATATAAAACTTATTTTTTTTTTTTGTTTTTTGTCTTTTCAATCTTACTCGGTCATCCTTTTTAAACATTATTTTAGAGAGGGGAATATCGATCAAAGTGAACATTATTACCGTAAAATATTAAATCAAACTTTTAATGCGTAATAAAATTTTAATAGTTTAATTTTAAATAAAACTTTACAAGCTTATCAAAATAATTAATAGCATGTTTACAATGTTCATTTTTAAAACGATAAATAATTAATTTTTGTCGATATTTCTTTGTTATTCATTATGGTTTTATTATAAATTTTTAAAATTATTTTTTCACAAAGTTTATTCAACTAAAATTTTAAAATTTACAATTAAAAACAATGTCAGTAATTGAAAATCCATTAATTATTATAATTATCGGTTATTCATTATTATTAAAGCCATTATCGTTAATAAAGAGAATAATTAAAAGATAATAATTTAAATTAATTGCTCTTATAAACTATTTAAATAATTTAATCAATATCGATACTTCTATTATTTATATACACGCAGACATATAATAAACAAATACCACTACTAAAAATATTCTCAAAATCTTCTAGATAAAATTATTTGTTTATAACATATCAGCGCGTATTAAAATTTAAACAAAAAATCAGTGAAATTGTTACGATTAAACAAATTAAAAAGCATGACTTTTATACCGATACAATTAACCAGTCGAATAGATTTAATTTTCCGATCGCTCAAAGAAGAAGCAAGAAATACATTTCCTTTTAAGTATAGATAAAGAAGAAAATAAACAAAAACAAACAAAAAAGAAAAAAAAGAATTTGTTTTAAACAACTAAAAAGCATATAAGCCTCAAAGCACGAAAATTATGAAAAGAAAGAAAGGAAACAAAAGTCGAGATGTATGCGCGCATAGGTGGAAAAACGAGCAGAAGGAGAAGAAGATACGAGTATACAGAATCGAATAAAAAGCTCACTTCGTTTAACTCGCAGGCCTTTCATTCGCGCGCTCTTTGCTCTCCTGTACCTTTTTTAAAAACACGCGGCGGTTGCTCTTAGCCTAATCCTCGCCAATAGTCTGCGCAACTCATCGGCGAATAAGAAGCGCAGTGAGGAGAGGAAAGTTTCTCTTTTACGCATTTATCTCTTTCTTTCGTCATTTATCGATGTACCATTCGGCAAGTCTGCGTTGTGAATAATTCGTGCATTATTATCGTGCAACGACGATGTATTTATCAATCGTGGATAGGTAATTATCCGCTTGTTTTTCTTTCGTACCGACTTTTTAGTTTACAGCTCGTTGTTGTATGTGTACCAAACTCGATTATTTAAATGAAATATTGATACGTTATTTCATTTCCTGAATAAATATTAAAAGTTACAAGGTCTGATGAATAAAAAATTAATTGAACGATATTATCGATTAATCAAAAAAATCGTTTTAATAACGCGCTACGTTAACTACATTTTACTATGGTATTTTCTTTTTCAATTTATTTTAACTCGCGTATTAGCATCATGTCAATATTATTACATAAATCAACCTAAGGATAAAAAAAGAATTACAAGCTATATTTTGTTATTGGTATTCAAATATTTTGACTAATAATGCATGATTCGGTGTTTATTAAAATATAAAATAAATGTGAAATTTAGTATTCAAAATAAGCGTCTTCCTTCCTAACCGTCGAAAACAATTATTACTGATTTAATCAAGAATATCAACGAAATTTCCTATATGCATTACATCGGTGCGCATAAAATGATAAGTAAATTTTCCAACAGTATGGAAAAAAAAAAACAACGTGTGCTTGTCTTCCGTACGGTAAAAATAATTAAAAACAAAGCGCCAAATTTCCACGAAATACTAAAATAAAACGAAATGGAACAACGTCCTTTTTACTTTTCTCATCCAATCCATGCGATAGTCGTCGGCTCTTTCTCACTACGACGACGACGACGACGAACAACAACGACGACGACGTCTACGTCAATGAAAAAGCGCCCCCACGGCGGCGCCACGAGAAGAGAATGAAAGCAACAAAAAGCTTCATCCCTCGGCAGCCTGGCGCGCTTTCTTCCGTACGCGATACGCGCATGAAAGCACACATACACACACACACATATATATATACATACACAAGTATATGTACGCCAAAAGAAAGAAGAAAAGACCGAGACAGAAAGAAAGAGAAAGAGAGAGAGAGAGAGAGAGAGAGAGAGAGAGAGAGAGAGAGAGAGGGAGTCACCCCCTTACACACCCACTCGCCGACTTTCTATCCGTCCTCTCTCTCTCTCTCTCTCTCTCTCTCTCTCTCTTCTATCGACGACGCCGGTCTGCCTTACCGATGACGACGACGCGGTTGTTAAGCGGACGCGCTCGTCTTGACTTTATCTCGCGAGCTGCGATCCCTTCGATCGCTTGATTTCGATCTGAGATTTATATTTGAGCGCACGCGCGCGCGCGCAATGCCGTTGACGAAATATATTCTTTGATTTATACGTAAGCTAAGATAAGATTTCGCCTTAATTTCATTTTACGAAATTTTCATTTTTTTCTTAATAAAATGATATTTTACCGCTTCGGTTATTAGATCGTTGCATTTTAGTATGATTATTATTATTAAAATATATTATGATTCGTATTTTTTATTAAGATGGATTTCTTAATATATTTTACGAATTTGATAGGTTATGTATGTGTAATATTAAATTACGATAAATATTTCGTTTGTATGTTTATGTTAATATATTCTATTCTAATAGTTTCATTTGCAACGTTTTACATAGCAAGATGGTAAACGTGTTTTTTTTTTTTTTTTAGTCTATTGATATAAATATGAAAAAGATACAATGAATAAAAAAATGCCTTGAAAAAAAAAATTTAACGTAACAAACAACCTGTAATATATACATGTTAATTTAACTTAAAACAACAAATGTAAGATTATTAAAGTTTTTTAAAATAAACGTATAAAATTAATAAAACGAAAAAAATTAAATAATTAAGAAATAAAGATACAGTTTAAACAATTATGTTTCAAATTGATTGCAATTTTCAATATAGGTTTTTATTAAAATAAATTGTTGTTGTCACAATAAAATAAATTAAATTCAAGCGATAAAACATGATATAAAATTTAATGAAAACAAGAATAACAAAGTTAAATAAACATAAATAGTGAATGCGTAGAAATTTTACATTGATTAAAATAATGTCGTTGAAGAAAATTGTGTGTAAAATAAAAATGAGATTTGATATGTATTTGTATTTTTGTATAATAAAAATTGAAATCCATTGATTTATTTACAGATGTAATAATAAAGTGTAATACAAAATTAAAATACTTGATATAAAAACGATTTAGTTCCAAAAATAATTTCTACAAATCAACAAAAAAAAAAATAAAATTATTACATATCTTGAATATAAAAACATCATCTCGTATACTACGTTGCAAAAATATAATTTCTTTCTAATACACAAAAAATCCGTTTATGATGATTAATAAACTATTATTTAAATATTCTATAAAAATAACGTTATATTTCATACACACAGTGCAATATTAATATTACGAATAAATAAAACAAGTTTTTATTTATTTCAGTTATTAATATTTTATGTACCGATAAAGCTAGGAATTTTTTATAATTATAAACAGTAACGATAAAGCAATGTAAAAAATAATATATTCTAATCGCAAGATTGATATTATTTTGTGTACTGGTTTTTTATAATTTAAAATAATTGATTTATTTTTTCTTAATGAAAGTTTAAATATAAAATTTTGACGTTTTTAAAATTTCAATTATAACTCAAATTATATATTTTTATAATTAAAATATGGCTCTAAACATTACAAATAATTGACAATTTTTATGAATTAAATATGATGTGGCGCTAATCTTTATGAAAAAGATTATAAAAAATGTGACAATAAATTATAAATAAAAAATAAATAAGCCCCAATTAGGTCAACGATTAATTGCGTTTTTTATATTAGTATAAATATTAGGGATTTTTACAAAGTTTTAAAATTTTAGCTTTACTTTAACTGCAAAAAATTTAAATTTTTTTAAAACGATCGAAAAAAAATTAGTTACAGGTTGGAATAAATTTATTCAATTAAATAGGCGTTATATTGAAAAACTATCTGAAAATTTTTCGTTTAAAAAAAGTAATTTTTAAAAGTTACTTTTTTTTTTTTTTTTAATTTTAAACAGTACTCAGCATAAGTACTACAATTTAACGAGGTGCAGGGATTAAAAGAGAACGCGAAAACTTTTTTGTATCATGAATGAATGAAAATGATAAAAATTTTAATATAATAATTAATTTTTTTTTTGTCGTAAATGAAATTGTTTGTACAACATTTTTAAATTCCATCCATTGTCCTTTTAATAAAACTCTTATCGAGCATGTATTTGTTCGATGAGTAGAGCATACGATTATTCTCTCTTTTTGTTATCTTTTAATTGACCTTCAAACAGATTATTAAATCAACTTTTTTATCATTGAATTTCAAAGTCAACGAAAATAAATAAATAACTCAAAATTATAATTACAGGGCACAAAGCGCGCAGTTACAATCAAGTGACTTAGCCATTTCGTTATAATGCAAACATATCTATCAAAGCTAAGCCGAATGTAGGTGCACGCACCGGGTCAGATACCGAGAAGAGAGAGAGAGAGAGAAAGAGAGACAGAGAGAGATATGGAAGGGAGAATAGTAGTGCAGCATTGAATGTAATCATATTGGTGACTACATGTAATTAGCGCATGAATGTAATTATGCCATTTGGACAATGACGATATAGTGGTATAGGTATTCAAGTTTTCCAATCAACAACAGAAAGAGATGCCGATCTTTCTGTCATTGACGTTCTTGTTGATGCTTTTGCAATTTTTTTTTGCATGTATATGTCTGTGTATGTATATATATATATATATCGTGTGCGAGTTTTAAGTGTTGTGTTGTATTCGAACGAACGAATTCTGAATAATGATCTCAATGAGAGAGGATTCACTAAACGGCGGTTTTTCGTTAAAATTTAACTCTTTCAAAATACGCTACAGAATTTCGGTTCGTTATGAAATCTACATTTTTCCTTTCTTTTATTCGATATAATTTTTTTTTCCAAAAGCAAAATAAGTAAATGCTTCACACAATTAATTTACACGAAAACATATTATGTTGCAAAAAAAACATAAAAAACAAGTAACTTGAATGTGTATCTATATGACAAAGAAAAGTTAGAATTGATTAACTATACGAGTATGAGAAAAACAGATGTCTCATGATGAGACATATCATCGATCTTTTGCGTTCTTAAGACGCCTGTAATTTTTTCGAAGATCATTCTCGAATTAATTTAATATTGATTAATTTGTACTTTCATGAATAAAAATAATCATAAAAACCGCGTGTTTCTTTATTTGCTTTTCATATAAAAAATAACACGAGTTGAAAAAATTAATTACCGTAAAATTAATTATTGTAAATACAATATATTTACAATACTTTACAACATATTCATAATGTAAAGCTAAATGTTGTTAAAATCCTTTTAAACGATATTTAAAATTCTTTGGCTATTTTGGCTATGTGCAACATACCTACTATTGTAAAAAGCGAGATGAAAAAAAAAAAAAAAAAAAAAAAAAAAAACTCAAACGCGTAAAATTTTAAAAATGTATTTACACCGATATCCAAAATTAAGGCTAAAGCAACAATTTAATAATTAATTTTGTTAACAACAGCGAAGCTAATTGACTGCAGGGGTAAGTTGGCTCAGTGCCCATAATTTAATACACACATACATGTGCCCGCGTCCACGCTATGGCAACATCGCCACTAACAACAATGCTCGAATACTACTGCAATTGTAAAAGGAGCTTTGTCAAGCTCTTGATCGTTATTAATTAAAATAAAAATTTATATAATTTTTTTACGATTTTATAGTGATGATTCCCCATCTTAAATATATTCAATCTTCATAAAGTACCTTTAATAATCTAAATGTATATTGATTTCGCGAAGATCGCAACGGGGTTAATAAATCTTTTATCGGATTCAGCATTGTTACGGGATATTTTATTAGTTCTTTATAAATTAATACGTAAAAATTTCATAATTATTAAGAGCATACTTTCTACTAAAAAAAAAAAAAAAAAAAAAAAAAAAAAAACACTTTTTTAATTGAAATACAATATAATCATACATTAATAAATCATGTAAATTAAAGTATATATAACTTGTGTATTTGTATAAGATACAAATAGATAAAATATACAAAATACCATGTCTGATTATACCACTTGCACATATTATTCAATTGAAATGGTAAAATTTTAAAGTTTAATAAATAACGAATAGATATATTTTAAATATAAATCTCTTGCATAATTGAACGATATTAAATAATAAAATCTAAATTATGCGTTCATTGTCATATTAAAATAAAAAAGAAAAAGGAAAAAAGTATGAATAATGTCGAAAAAACACCTGTGAAGTTTATTTACATTTTCTATGTAAAAATGGGCAAATAACGTAATCCAAAATTGTCTCACGTGAAAACTTTCTTGATGCACCGCTGAAGAAACTACTTATCGCAAAGCGCAAGTAAATTAAAAATTTACTATAAATTATAATTTATTTAAATTTTCTAGTTCAAATTAATATATAAAACGTATTTATTTTTACGTTTTATAACGTCAACTCGTGGACATTTATTTTGAATTTTAATAATGAAATTATACGTTTAATAATTAAATTTAATTTAAACAAGCAACTTAATTAATCGCTGATGAATTTCAACTCGAAAAAATAATGATGGCTTTGACTCGACGAAGACGAATAAGAAGTCAAATACATAATTATAGATCTAATATTTTATCACATATTCTTGTTATTCGTCATATCGTATAATTACAATATAATTACATAATTATAAATAATAAATCGTCTTAATCTCGTCTTCGATAAAAATAAATAGGCCTCGAAATGTGAAAATTAAATAAAAGACACATATATAAAAAGATGAATGAAAATTAAAAAAAAAAAAAAAAAAAAAAAAAAAAAAAAAAAAAAAAAAAAAAAAAAAAAAAAAAAAGGCAACGCGGGATACAATCGGAAAACAAATGCTGGCAGTGAGGAGAATAACGAGACTCGTCGAGCTCCACGTGCGCCAACGTGCGAAAAGTACATCGTTACCCAACGAGCCGAAAACTCACACGTGACAAGGACCTAATGTCCCACGTTTGCATCAACCAGAGTCACATTTAACGTGACTCGTGATCACTTTAGCTACATCGATAGAAGAAATTACTTGAATCGAGAAAAACGTCTTCTTCAAAATAGCTTTCTTGTTTCAAATACTATAAATTATTTTCTTAATTCAAAAAAATTAAGACTTATTTATATATAAAAGAGTCAGCCATTTTGATTCGAAAGAATCGATAAGTTAAATGAAGCTAATATTTTATAATTTAATAAATATTAATAATTTATTAGATAAATTATTAGTACGAAATTTCATATAACCTTACATAACTTTTGCTGTCGAATGCTCGTGTAGGAAAAGAAAACCTGTAGCCACTTAATGGTGATATTTTAAAATAATATAAAATTAAAACCAAGAGCAGAAATGCTTGAGGCAAAGAAAACATTGTTCACTAAAATGATTTTCTTGGTTCAAATTTATTTTACTTGGATCAAGATAATTCTTCCATCGGTAAAATTATTCGAGTTACGAGCTTAATTCAAATAACCTGATGTTAATTTCAGAGATCAATTTTTAGAATTTTTTTCGAATATTGAAAAAACGAAATCCTTATAGCGCAACTCTGATCGTCTGTCCGGTAACGCGTCTCGCAATACTACCCTCTCTAGTCTGTGAAATTTACAAAACAATGAATCTGAAATGATTAAAATTGACAGAGGTTTATTTAAATATTACAGAAAAAATAAAACGACGTCTTCAATTAGCACCGTTTTTTCGAAATCAACAAAAACAAAGAGTTTCACCTATGGTTTTTTATTCTTGAAGTCGGCACTCAATGTAACTGGATAACTATTGCTTTCAAGGTACGGAACCCTCGTGGTGCGCGAATCAAGTCACGCATTTGATTTTATTTTTTTATATTACTCTGTAAAAAATTTCAAATAGCTACATGTAAATATCTGAAATATTATGTTTCGTTTATGAGAAAAGAATAAAATTCTCTAATTTAAATCGCATAAAATATTAATAACGATTCATGAATTTACAAGCGTTCTTTAATGAACCATTAAGATGGTTCTCATAAATTTCATAAAGTATGACAGCGACTTAAAATTTGGCGGAAAAATTGTTAATATATTCAACTTACAATATTTAAAGTTAAATTAATTATATATATATATATATATATATATATATATGTTTTTAACATTCGGCTGATATAATTCAATTGTATGATACTATCACACTAAAAAAAATAAAAGGTAACAGTTTCCATGTTACACCGGTAAGCAACCAAACTCTATGGTCTCCTGTACACCATGCATTCGTTAAGCAGTAGAAATATAGCTGGTAATACCGAAATTAACAAACTATAGATATAAATAATATAATGTCACAATATAAAATTTATTTCATAATTTAACTTAATTTTCAAAATAATTTTAATTATACTACATAAATCAAATCAAATTTTTTTTATAATATATAAATAAAAGTTCTGATATAGTATTATAGTATATTAAAATTTAAATATATTTAAAGCTAAGATGTTACGCTAAGTATTAAGTACAGACCTACTAACAAAAAATAATATACTTTATAATCTGAGTAGCAAAAAAAAGATAACATTTACAGTCATTGTCTATTTGTTGGAACATTTAAAAACTAATTTTAACGAGTATTAAATATATCAATAACGTCATTGTAAAATTACTTCATATTAAAAAAATTTATTTATATTAAAAGTCAATATGAAATTTATCGTGTAATAGACTCGAAACACGGCGATCGAAAAATTTTCATCAAATTTTTCAAAATTGCGATTTTAATATTATTTTTTTATTCTCTACAAGTTATTTATTTTGTCATTCAATAAAAATACATAAACTTTTTTATTTTTATTCGATAAATAATGATTATTATCTCGTAAGAACTCTATACTGTATTGCCGTAACAAACTTGATTAGAAGTACTCGCATTAGCCCCGAGCAATTATGCTGCTCATAAAACTTTTGCTAAATTCAGTACTTGAAAAATGTTGTTTGATTTTATTAAATTATTTACAAATAATTAGTTGAATAATTTTGAAGAATTATTTATTGTTATTTAAATCGATATAGAGAATAAATTTAACGATAAATATGTCGAAATTTAACAATTTATTTTTCAGTTTAATCTTAGTGTAATGATGTAAAAAATGTTTACGAGATAATATTTTCTTCATTAATTTTAGTTTTAACATTAATTTAAGCATTTTTTAGATACAAAACTAATTTGTACATTTTCCGAAATTTGAAATCAGCCGGTTTTAATGATCTGGTAAATTTAGTGGTAAACTTATCATCGAGCACATTACCTATTTGGATGACGAAAATTTTCCAATATTAAGTATTTTCAGCATTTTTAATAATTTTTAAATGACTTAAGTCTATCAATTACATTAATTATTTATCGAACTATTTGATTTAGTGATGGTTGAAAAATTTGGAATGTGTATTTAATAATATCGATTAAAATTCTAATTAACGTTTAATAACGCTTAACGTAAAACTAATTATGTATAAATATATAAAAACAATAAGTCTATTATGAATTATTAGATTAATGTAGAATTATAAATATTACGCCATTTTAAACGCTTTGGATATAACTTCAACTTTTAAATTAAAACTAATTACAGTATTTACAAATAAATATAGTTTAAATATCATTGACCTATCAACATTGAAAACAATAGTAAAAGAAAGAATGAACCAAAGAGAAGTGAAATAATAGTAATTAAATCAAAAAGAAGTTTGTATAAAAGAAGTCCTAAACCGAAAGGTAGAGGATTAAATTTAAAATAAATAATAAATAAAAATAAAATAAATATCATTGATCTTTAAAAAATCTTAAAAGTTAAAACATTTCTTATTTCTATGTATATTAAAATTTACAATCCAAAATGATTTATCAACTTCAATAGTTTGCTTCTTGCATCATTACACGTTTATTTTGGTTATTCATTCGTATATCAATTTTTCAAAGTAACAAAAGAACATTTTCAAAAGTCCGAGGTGAAATCTCTCATGTCCAACTGCAGCATACCGACTTTATACTCTCTAAGATCGCGGCAACTCGATCCGTTGAAATCCGCGCCCTACAGTTTCTTACCACTGCAGCAAGTCCAGCCGGATGTCGCTCCTAATCAGCGGTAAATTCAAACGCTACCTTACAGACACCAAGAGACGGCCGACGTGTATATATACGAGCCAAAAGAGCGAGAGAGAGAGAGAGAGAGAAAGAGAGAGTGAAAAGAGCGCGCGTATACGGATGTTCTTTGCGGTGAGCGACGCGGTTCGTCGAATTTCGATTTTCTTTTTACGAGAAAATAGCGGACACCCAAGTCCCCTGCACTCTCGATGACCATTATGCACTGCAAAGGACGTAATAACTGCAAGCTCGTCCTGTCCTGAAAACGGACTGGAAAATTTAACACTATCGGATTAACAACAAAATCGTTCGTTTTAGCCACGCGAACGTGCAATTTTCAACTTCACCGGCATTTCTTTTTTTTTTTTTTTTTTTTTTTTCTTTTTTTAGCAACGGTTATACCGAAGAATTAAATGTATTCAATAGTAAATTTTAACAATGTTAAAGCCATCGTATCGACCATTAATAATGAATGCTGTTATAAAAATTCGTCAGTGTTGCATTATTTATAAATGCTTTTAAATTAGTAAAAATTTAGCAATTTATAATGCTAGTAGTTTTTACGTTCGCTCTGGTAATATCCATCGAGTAGTTCATCTAGTTAAGCGGAAACGTTGAAAAGAGTAAGGTTAGGAACGAGATCTTGGAGGATCGCTTGACGATGCGGGCATATAAAGCAGTACACACGCGTTATGTGTATATATACCGGCAATTCTCTAGAAGAAGGATCGAAAGAGAGTAGTAGAAGAAGAAGAAGAAGAAGAAGAAGAAGAAGCAGGAAAGGAGAAAAGCAAGAAAAAGGAAAGGATCTATAGAAGTGCAGGGCATATAGAAGGTATATATAAGTTTGCGAGCAAGCGTGCGTTAGAGGAAGACAGGAGCAAAATCTCTCTCGGCAACGCAGAGAAAACGTGGATCGGGAGAGAAAGAGCGAGAGAGCGAGAGAGGGAGAGAGAAGCGGTAAGAGAAGAGAGACGAGACCGCTTGAAATCCCTCTCTCCTTCCCGCCTTTCCTGCCTCTGCCTGGCTGGCTGTGTGCTTCTCTGTGCTGCTGCCGCTGCTGTTGCTGCTGCTGCCGCCCGTCCGCCATGCCACACTACGAGCGCGCGCGAGCGAGCGAACGTACGTACAGCTAGGCCGGCACGGTCCTGTAGCCCATTTGGCATTTCCCCAGCTATAGCGGCGCTCCTGTAGCCCATCGTTGTTATCGTCCCGCAGCTGCATAAAGTCGACTCTCCCTGTCTGTCTCCGTCTCTCTCTCTCTCTCTTGCTCCCCCAACACCGTCGAGCTGCTTTTGCCCACGTTACCGTCCCCCCCCCCCCCCCGACTCCTCTCTCCCCTGTCGTGCCACCACTCCATTTGCCCCTCTTGCTCCGCCGTTTCTCTCTCGCTCCAGCACTCAGAGCATAGTAGTCAGCCTGGCAGCAGCCTGACACGTAACCCCCACCTCTGCGCTCGACCTAACGCGCACTACTCGTTCGCTCGCTCTGTCTCTCTCTCTCTCTTGCTCTCTCTGTCTGCCATTCTCTTAACGTGTCGTCGACCGTAGCGCCGCCAACAGGGACGCCTTGAAACGCGTTTCTCTCTTTTACCTTCGTGCACGCTCTCTCTCTCTCTCTCTCTCTGCTTTTCTCTTTTGCTCGTACTCACACTGTCTCGCTCGCTCACCCTCTTCATTGCGTTATATGCGCGTACGATCCCACGCCACGGCCCCGATAGCGAGAGACTGAGACGGAGAGAAACTTGGGCCGCCATGATGTTATATACCGTGCTCGCATATACATGTATGTATAGGGTATATATGTTCGCTCTCTCGCTCGAAATATATAGCTATACGTATGCGGTACTTGCGAGCGGTACTATCAAGCCCGAGAGAGAGAAAGAAGGTTGTATATAGACCATCCTTGTCATCCTATCGATTCTCCGTAGCCCGTTTTGTGCTTCGTCTCTTTCTCTCCGTCTCATTCTTCCTCCTCCACCCAAAAGAGACGGAGATATCGGGCGAGAGAGAAAGAGAATAAACGCGCTCTTTCACTCTCCTCAGTAACCTTGGTGGAGAATAACCCGCCGTTCAATTCAAGGAATTATGACGGCCCTCTCTTTTCCCCTGGCCCATCTCGCACATAGACGCGTACATTTCGTTCTTCTCTTTCTCGTCGTCATCGTCGCCGTCGCCGTCGCCGCCGTCGTCGTCGTTGTCGTCCTCTTGTTCCTCATCGAGACCTCTCTTTTGAACGTTTTCCGTCCTGCTCATCTCTCTTAGTTGCTTTATTCTTTCTTTACTGTTTTTCTTTATTCCACCATTGGTAAAATCACCGGTGTTCTTTCAGTTCCGCTCGTTGTCCTCGTCGTCGTTTTTGCGATACAGTTATCTTCTCTTATTTTTTATTTGCGTAAATTTCCACTGACATTCGTTCGTTTAGAATATAAATTTGCAGGCTATCTACTTAGGTTAAAGATAAAAAAGTGGTTAATTTTGAATTTTGGTCGTCAGCGAAGTTGAACGTCGATTCCACGAAGAAAAATAAGTTCTCGAGAAACGGAAGTTTCCGATTATAAAATATGCTATTTTTGAGGTTAGGTGGTTGTAGACTTGCCCGGCGCGTACCATGCGTGCCGCTATTATACGGCATCGTTTGTTGAATTCGAGAGTAGCGCGCTTCGTTAATTGAATCAAACTCTCAGTAATAGTTTTGACAATCCATCGAGTTGC
Organism: Chalcis sispes; assembly: GCA_949987625.1. Classification (NCBI taxonomy): domain Eukaryota; kingdom Metazoa; phylum Arthropoda; class Insecta; order Hymenoptera; family Chalcididae; genus Chalcis; species Chalcis sispes. Next base: position 50,711,632 of record OX465098.1, on the reverse strand, counting down.
CATTGATTTGATATGTGCATTCTTTTTAGGAAATTTACTAAACTTTTTTTACCAAGCTCCTGTAATATTTTTGTATAATACTAAATCGATCGAAAGAAATCAGTGTAAATATTTGTTAATTTTGTTTTAAAAAAATGATTTGTAATGATACAATTTCTTAGAATTTTGAGACTTTTTATGCATAATATAAATGCATTTATTAACAGTTATATTTACCTTTCTCTTCCCTTTGTAAAATAATATTAAAAATTAATTTCGAATATATTTCTTTATGTATTATTTATTCTTTTACATAGCAGTTACTTTGGATGCCTTTGGGCAATATACTAAATTTCACTCTTCTATAGTACTAGAATCCTATAGTATAAGTAATTACCGTTCCATAATCTTTCAATTTAAAAGCTTTATAAAAATAAGAAATAATATATTTTAAAAATAATTAATATTTAATGAAAGATACGTGAACTTGGTAAAAATAAAATATGTTTACCGATTATTAATATTAATTATACCGATTATTTTGCGGCAATGAATTAAATGAAGAGTTGGAGAAGAAAAAAGCACTGCAGTACCGACGTAAAATTTTTAAAGTGACTACACTTTCGTTCAAAGACAGTATTCTAACTATAGCTAAAACTCGTTGTGATGATGTAGCCAAAGCTGTTGCTGCTCGAATTGAATTTGAATATGATTTAGTCGCTGCCGAGGCTAAGTATCATAACGATTGCTACAATTCTTTTTTGAAACCGACCACTGGGGGTAAAGTCGGTCGTCCTCAAGATGAAGCTACAAATATTGCGATGAGAGAAATATTTAAGTATATTGAAAATAACGATGATTGTCAATTCACATTAGACGAATTGAAAAGTATTTGTAAAAAATCAATAATAGATAATAGAATCATTAAAATGCGATTGAAGTTGGAGTATGGTGATAAAATTATTATTACAGAAATATCAGGATCATTAACATTCGTATGTTTTATTGATAGTCACCATGATATTTTAAATCAAGCTTGGTACGAAAAAAAAAAAACAGATAAAAAAGAAGAGCGATTTCGCATCTTAGAAGCTGCAGCAGCAATTATTCGAGAGGATATTCAATGTGCAGTGTTAGATAATTCTAATTATCCTGCACCAGGTCGTATGTTTGAAGATATTGATACAGACATTCCAAAGTCACTGACTTATTTCTTGGAGGTTATTTTAAAAAATAAACGCTTCAATTTAGAACATTTACAATTAGTATGCACGAATATTAGCCATAGTATTATGAGTGCTGTTCGGCCTAGGTCTTTCAAGTCCAAATTACAATTGGGTCTCTCCGTTTTTTTTCATCGGCGATTTGGATCGAAACGGCTTATACAAATTTTTTCATCTTTTGGTTTGTGCGCATCTTATAATGATACGATGATGTACGAGGCAGTAGCAGTTTTTCATCGTCCACCTCATATCTTATCACCTGAAACTGGCACATTTATTCAATATGTAGCAGATAATGCTGATATAAATGTAAATACGCTAGACGGTCATAACACGCTTCACATTATGGGTATTATTCAAATTGTTACTCCAAAAACTTCAGTTGTACTAGAAGAGCCTATACAACGAATAAAAGTAGTCCCATCAGCAAAGGATTTTGCGGCAAAAGCTCATGTGCCAATACAAGTGTATGAAAATAATGGTGTAGTAGGTTACAGTAAAATAAATGTCCGAGATTTTGATTATGGAAGTGGAGTAAGAGTATCTTTACTCAAAAAAGTCGACGTGATATGGTTCTATAGCAAATGGAGAAATCTATCAATTCCCGGTTGGAATGGTTTTATTGAACATTTAACAAGTAATATTATGAATTTTTCAACATCGAAAATTTCATTTTTACCATTTATTCATCAACCAGCTAGTAATTACAATACCATATACACCACTTTACTTTGTGCTTCAGAAAATGCAAAACGTTATGGTTATGATGTATGCATTGTTACTTTTGATCAGCCTCTGTATGCAAAAGCTCGAGAAATCGTCTTAGCTGCACCTGAAGGGTCTGAATTATCGAAAATCATAATCAGGCTCGGAGGATTTCATTTAATTATGTCATTTCTTGGAGCGATTGGTTACATCATGCAAGGAAGCGGCATAAAAGAAATACTTTCTTTGATTTATGCACCTGGGTCATTAGATAAAATGCTCAACGGTCATGCATACGCGAGAGCTATTCGAGCTCATACATTACTTCAGTTAGCTTTAACAATAATAATATTTAAAGAACTTGATATTGATGACGCCATTGATGAAAATCTGATGATAACTGCGAAAAATGTAATAGATAATACTATTTCATATAATGATGTTGAACATGATAATGAAACATCTGGAGCATTACTGAATCAGTTTAATGAAAAACTAAAAGAATATGAAAAACGAGGACCTACCGCAAAATTATGGATTCAATATTTTGATATGGTGTCGATTGCAAAGGAGTTTATAAGAGCTGAACGTATGGGAGATAGGCAAGCTCATTTGGACAGCGTTAAAGAAATGCTTCCTTACTTTCACGCGTCGGGACATTTCTCTTATGCTAAATCTGCACACTTATATCTACAAGATATGCTACAATTAAAAAACTGTATGGATCCTGATGTTTACCAACGTTTTACAGGAGGATATTTCACGATTAGACGTTCAGATAAATTGAGTTGTGGAACTTCAACAGACATGGTGATCGAGCAGTCAATGATGAAAGCAATGAAGACAGATGGAGGTCTTTCTCGAGGGAGAAGTACGAAAGAGAGTGTCATAAGTAAATGGGTATATGGTATGCATGTAATGAATGCTATTTATGAAGGATTGGAAGATTTCGCTAATGTTAGAATGGATACAACAGATCAGCATGTTGATGCAAGTGATTCTCGAATGAAGAAAGATTCTCAAGACATACAAAGCCTCCTAGAATGGTTTTCTTTACATGATCCCTTTCCAGAAGTCAACAGAATTGTATCTATTGCCAGTGGAATTGTTGGTGATGACAAAATTAATTGTCATAAAGCTCGTGAAGTTGGGATTGCTTGCATGTCAAAAATAACAGGATTGACGTTTCATAACATTAAATGTAAACGTGCTGATAAAGTAGTCCCTCTTTTAGCTATGACTAGCACTGTCAAAGTTCACGATGAGAAGATTCCTGTTGACCCTGTATTATTATTTCAACGCATGAGTATTACGACTGCTTTGGAAGATGAAATTGAAAAATATTTCGAATATGAATTAGCTCCCTACCCGTTGTCAATGTTTGATGATATTGGAATGCGTAAAACACAAAAGTCAGCTATTTACGATTGTTTTCAAACAGTAATATTAGATATTGACAATATAAATTCTACGTTCATCATCGACGGGGGATTTCTGTTACACCGAGTTGTCTGGGACCACGAAGAAACATTTCATAATATTTTAGACAAATATGTTCAGTATGTACGTAGACATTTTGGCCATAGAGTGACTGTAGTATTTGATGGTTACACCGATTGTAGTAAAAATACTAAAGCCGCAGAACAACGACGTCGAGCTACAACATCTTCATCTTCTGATGTTATTTTTGATGAATTTATGACAGTTCCCACAAGCAAACAGAAATTTCTTGCAAATACCCACAACAAGTCTCGGTTTATTTTAATGTTAAAAGAAAAATTTACTATTGAAAATATTCTTGTAAAACAAGCTGAAAATGATGCTGATGTTCTGATCATTGAAACAGCAATAGAACAATTCAACTCAACAAATACAACTATTGTTGTTGGTGAAGATGTCGATTTATTAGTATTACTTACTGCTCGAACTCCAACAGAAAAAAATATTTATTTCTTTAAACCGGGAAAGACTCAGCAGCAATCGGAAATATATTCATCAAAAAGTTTCTGTGCTTTTCCAAAATGCCAAAATCATATACTTTTTCTACACGCAATAACTGGCTGCGATACAACATCAGCATTTTTCAAGAGGGGCAAAACAACGGTTTTGAAATTGTTCGAGAAACAAAATTTAATTAATTGTGCTGAAGTTTTTAAAGATAGTAACTCTACTCCAGAAGTTATAATCACTAATGGAATTCGCTTTATTCTTTCTATGTACGGAGCTCCAAAAAAAGTTACCTGCTTGGATTAACTCCGATACTTATCTTTTGCAAAAAAAACTTATAATAAAAAACAAGTGCAATTAGCTTGTCTTCCCCCAACCTCTGCTGCTGCTCAACAACATCTATTCCGGGTATATTATCAAGTTCAAGTGTGGCTTGGTAATAAAATGAATCCAGAAGACTGGGGTTGGAAGTTAGTTGACAATGCATTGGAACCAATTCATACGTTACTCCCACCTGCACCAGAAAAACTCCTTAACACAATCTTTTGCAATTGTAAAAAAGGTTGCAATGCTAAATGCGGCTGTAAAAAGGTTGGACTATTTTGTTCTTTAGCATGTACCAATTGTCAAGGACAGTCGTGCTCCAATGTTGAATCGATACTAGATGAGGATAATTACGATATCAGTGATGAGACATATGATGCATCACTTTTAGAACATATTTGTATCCAGGAATATGAAGAAAAAGAAGATGAAGAAATAGAAGAAGAAGAAAACGAAGACAGTACACTAGAAGTTCCATTGGATTATTATGAATCCGATGAATAATTTTTCCAAATTATTTTTTCATTTACATATTACATAATTTACACAATTTTTATCATTTTCAATACTCAATTTGAATTCAATAGGATCACAATAGATCGTGGAATAGGCCTACCGGGGAAACCACGTTAAAAAAAAAGCGCCAAGCACACTACCTTATAGGTGGTGTGGAAACGTGTGCATATTACGAATAAAATATTTTTTTCAATTCTTTTAACCGCTATATCACGGAAATGGCAATACTTATGAAAAAAAGTGTAGATACATTTTTTGTAGAGAATCGGATGATTTACAATTTTTGTCTGAACTATTTTTGCTGTAAAACTCACCGTTTAGCTGAAAAACGCGAAAAACCCATTTTTGCAAACTTTCACCATCAATAAAATTTTTTGCACAAGGGGGATTGATGGGGACTTTTCACAATTCATTTATAATAGTATTCTGAACATTCATACAAATTTTTAGCTCTATGGGAATTTTTGTAACCTTCAGTCTTATTTGACTGGACTAAAATGGCATTTCTGAAGTCGGTGACCAAGATTACTCGAACACTAATGAACCGATCTTCTTGAAATTTTGCAGGCTTATTTAATACATAAAAATGTAGTCTTTAATCGTTCGATTTTTCGTTAAAATCGAACCATTAACTTTGACTGTCCGCCATTTTGTGAAAAATGAATATTTTTTTAAATCCTTCGATTAAAGACTAGTTTATACTTATATTTAACTAAATCTATCCACATTTTTTGTTTCAAATGATCCACTTCGCCGCAATGTTGGTCACCGCAAACCGTATAAATAAAAACACTATTTCATTGGCGGCCATTTGCCACTTAACAATGTAATATTTTGCAATAAAAAAATTACTGAAAGTTCTTCAAGATGTATTCTTTAAGATGATATAATAATCGTTGAAAAAAGTTTTGTAGTTTTCTTTAAAAAAATTCATGAAAAAAGCCTTTTTTGTTGAGCTACAACTGGGGGTAACCCCTTAAATATCGTAACAGTATATTTTATGATTCTAAATTCAAAAATAGCTTATTGATGTCATAGCTAGTTTTTGTTAAGCACTTTTCACATAATAATTTTATAAGTACATTAAAATATCGAAAGTATATCGGTTCCTAATTAGTTACCGAGAGCCGTTACATTAAATGCAAATAATTGAAAAATTTAAGAATTAAAGGTAACCGATCATTAAAATAAATCCCTTGTAATGTAAATAATATTTTATACCGATTTATTAATTCGTTATCATTTCTTAATTTTATTTATCAATCGAAATTTACCTACAATAATATTATAAATAAATATAATTATTTTCTTTTATATAAAGTACATCGTTTATGTATTTGAAATATTGATTAAATATGGAAATATATTAATTTTTTTCAATATTCAAGTGCATCAATATTTTTTTAAATTAATAAATTTGCAATGTCCTATATTTTTTAAATAATTTATAATATGTATTACCACCTTGGAAATCATTCTGTATATTTTAATTATTTCTATTCAAAGCCTTCATTATTTGCTTCAATCTTATCTATACAAAGATAAAGACGTAGTGATATGTGAAATATGTTTAAGATAACATAAATTAAATTTAAATTGTGTTAAATTGTTTATTAATATTTTCAAATTATTATAAATCGAAAATTACGTTGAATGTACAAAAATATTAATAAATATAATTGACTCGACGTCAATTAATTATATTTTTATAAAAAAAAATTAATATTATTAAATCTTTCATTATTAAAAAAATCTAGATTTTTTAATGTATAATTAGTTATTAATATTACACCGAATAAATTATAAAAAAAATTATTTATCGCGTTATTTTACAAATTCGTACATATGTATACATTTTTACGGCAGTATAATTGGGTTAACCAAACACGATTTTAAAATTTTGATGATCAATACTAGCGGACTACGAAAGCCAAAGAATCGATTGAAAAAGGAAAGGATAAAAATGTGAAAGCCTTAATTGCAATTAATTGTTAAGATTCGCCACGCCTAGTTTTTTAACCGTGGACATAAATTTATGTTATTTTTTAAAAATACTTTTTGTTTGATAGACGTTTTCGTTATGTGGAATACTAAACGTCGAATAACGTTATTTTTATTACTTCCTATTATCGAATAAGTATTAAATAATCCTATATTTAAAATTAAATATACTTATTTTAATTATTTTTTAGACAAATTATTAAACGCGGTTCAAGTTTATAATAATTTAAACATTATAATATTTAGTATGATTCAAAATATGGTATATGATCGAAGAATAGAATAGGCGAATCGAACGGTGATTCGAAGAAAATGCCCCAAGATGAAGCGAGAAAAGAGTATCGAATCAGTATCGAAGATATTATAAATCTGATGTCACGGCATAGACATCCTAAAACCTATTCGAGCATAAAAAGTAATTTTAAATTATTCCATCGTGTGCCTAAAATATAAGGTAGAAAATAACGCATCGATTATGTAAAAAAACCGGTGGTTTCACTACATTATGATAATTCATTAGAATCTTGAAGCATTAATTTATTAAACGATGATATTTTAAATATTTTTGTCAAACATTCTAATAAAAAAATCAAAAGAGAATTCGGAAATATAACGAGACAATCACATCATAAAATTGCCGATTTGTTTGTATCGAAAGTAACGACATAACTTTTTTATTAAGCTAATTTTCACAAAGTAAATATCACTCTTTAATAGATTCTCATTCTTATTCAAATTTACAACCACGTAAGATTTGATGACAAATTTATATGCGATAAAAAGTAAAAAACGTGACCATTTAATGCAAATCAAAAGAAATTCGGAAAAAGTTTGTTAGTAATTATATAGGAAGTAATGAAAAGAAATATTGTATGAGAAATCAGTTCAATATTCATAAAATGACAATAGACACGATTACATTCTTTTCGTGTGAAATACATATTTTGTGTGCATAAGTTAGGACAATGCCGTACAAGTAACTATTTATTTAATATTGTTTTATGTTAAATTAACGGAAATAGTTTAATTTTTTTAAATTAAAAATCCATAGACTAATCGATTTTTGTAACAAAAAAAAAAAAAAAAGGCCCTTTAATTATAGTAGAAATAATCCTTAAAAATAAAATTTTAATTTTATCATTCTTTAAAAAATAGCAACTAATACACTACGTTGTCATACGATCTAAATTATAGTAAAATAAATTTTGAAAATCAAAAACCCAAATCGTCATTATTTTTTATGGTAAAACTATGAAAAGAATATTTTATGACAAAAAAATATAAAGATACTGCAATTGTGCGTAAAATTCTGACGCGACTAATGAGTTTGTTTTGCTGCTTGTTTGATTAAACTAGTGTTAATTTATTTTCAATCTACGATTCTTTAGAAAGTAATACGCACGTACATTACAATAATTAGATATTAGAATTATTTATGTCACCAATAAAACCATTTAAGACATCTCTATTGACGTAACCTACTTTATAAACAGGATTGCGCCAGAAATATGAAAGATATATACCTGAAGATTAAAACCTCAACGAATTAATGGTAAAAAATAAAGCATCAAAATCGAATCGACGCTGTTCTTCGATCACGCGTAGTTGACCGCAATTTTTTTTCAAATTTTTGAGGGAAAATTCCAAACGTATGCATGGATTGCTCTTCAAAGATATCAAGTTAAAACATTTTTATGTTTCCCTTTAGATTGTAATATGAAAAAAAATTTCGAATAAATTGCTTTATTTTCCTCGTAAAAACCACAATTTTAATTTATAATTGCATTGATTTTTAAAAACGAATTAAAAACCAGATATATTTTTTTTTTGGAAAACCATTGGTTGTATGAAAAACTTAAGGCAAAAAAGATGCGCCTGAAAATTCTCTATAATATAGTATATTTTATTTCATGATTTTCTAAAAAAAATTTCCGATTTTCTTTTGTCCTCCTGAAAAATACTTTTACCATTTTTCGAGCGCTTAGGACGTTATAGAATTGGCCTTATTTATTGAAGATATTTATTATTATTTAATTACATTTAAATAATAAAGTTTATTTTAAAAAAAAATATAAATATATATATATATATATATATATATATATATATATATATATATATATATATATATATATGTATATATATATGTATATATATATACATAATCACATAAGGATTAAAACACAATACTACTTATTGAAATACATTTTTCTTTGAAATTATTACTATATAATTAAAAATATATACATTCAAGTTATTTATTTTTTTCGTGCATATTACACGGTATTATTTCAAATCATGTATATATATGAATCAATCGATAAACTGGGACTTGAATATCGCAACATAATACGGATGAGAAGGACAAGATAAAATTGTTAATTTTGAGTGCTAATAAAACAAATATTATATAAATTGAATCAATTTACTTTAATCAACCTTAAAGTATAATCAAAGTAATTATTAAAAGTTATAAAAAGTTTTTGAACGAATATAACACTTTGTAATTTACTGGTTTTAATAAATAAATAAAATAAAATAAAAATCTGTAGTTTTCTATCTTGCCCTTAACATGAGAAAGGCTATGCGAGCAAAATGAGAAGTTTACTCAGATTAGAACTTAATCATAATTTGCAATTTGTAATGTAAAAAAAAAAAAAAAAAAAAAAAAATCAAACGTTTTATAGTTCTTGGGTTCAATTTTAATATTACTAACACCTTGTACCTAATTTTCTGTGACAGAATTATTTGTCCTACACAAGAGTTAGAATACGACTTTATGTGAGTTTTAAATTTTGCCTTTGTATGAAATTTTCCATCTGTTCCTCAGAAAACTAAATTGATGTTCAATATTATTGTGAAAGATTTAATTCCAATCTATAAAATTGTAGAAATCAATAATAAATCATTGACCCAATTATGCTTGATGCTATATTATGAATTAAAAAAAATAAATAAATAAATAAATAAATAAATAAACAAAGATTTTTAAAAAATATACGTGTATACGAAAACCAGTGATGCGAGCCCGTTTAAATTTTGTCCGGAATTACAGAATAATGAAATGAAGCTCTGTACTTAGCAAAAGTGTTGCTGCTGCATCGAAGAATTTAAAGTTATGCGTATTTTATATTTCTCCCTTCTTTTTCCCTTTTTGCCTTTACATAATATTTTTTGCACTTTTTAAATTATTTCATATTAAATTTTTTATTTGAACAAAATTAATTAATTTAAAAAAAAAAAAAGATATATTCGAATAGTCTTACGCGTACGTGTACATTTATATGCGTACATATGCGTATGTAAAGTATTAAGTAAATAGAAAAATATCGATGCCAAATATTAAAAAATAAATATACCAATGTATATACATACAGTCTTATATCTATAAACCGCTTTATAAATGTTTTTAGGATAATCTTCTTGAGGTTTACAGCGTGTTACAGTCGCGTATCAAGATCAAATTTGCTGATATACTTAGTTCAATATATTTTTTCGCGACATACTTGAAAAGCAGATTTCGATGTAAAAATGTTCTTAATCGATCGCATTTATATGACTGTTTTATTTTTATTTTTTTTTTTAATTGAATTTTCTTTTATAATTTTTTTTTTAGGATTTTTAATATTTATACACACGATTAAAGATATTTTTGTTGACGATAAAAAATATTATACAATAAAAAATATTTTGTATAAATATTGTATTGTATCTTAATATTTAATCTTATAAAAGCGACGCGTACTACCAAAAAATTTACTTTTATCAATGAAAATACAGTTTATTAAAACTACGACAAATAAATTATAAAATTAACAATAAACTCAAATATTAATCCGTTCAATATTAAATTAACGTGTAAAGACAATTATGATACCTCTTTCCAAATAGAAATTATTATTAATGTACCATTTTTAAAGTAAATTCAAATTTTGCTTATCAAAATTGAGATCGACAAATGACTACAATAAAGGTCTAAGGTAATAATATATTGATAAAACTAAATTTAGATTTTTGCTAGAGATAAATGTAATAATTTCATTCATGTAAAAAACTAAATATTTTTTTATTGTTACTTAATCCGCTTGATTTACAAATTTGAATACACGTTGCATTAAATTGCTATTATTGAAATATTAAATTATAAATATTAAGTAAAAATTCGCTTTAAAATTAATTAGTTGATGACTTGTTATTTTGTTATAAAAAAAATGGATTTAGTTGCTTCAACATATTTAAAGCAATTTAAGCGATACTTCAACGTCTTAAATTAACATAACCAATATAAATTTGAATGTACAAAATAAAATTGCATTTTATTCATTTAACAATTTTTTTAAATCATTTACTGTTAATTTATTGTATTAATGTATATGCATTATTAAACTAATAAATAATTATTCACAATGTAGCAATTTCCTTTAAAAATTTTTGAATTTTGTTTTTTAAATACTATAGAAATAAAAAATAATAAAAAATTTTTAATTTTTTAGCAAATTTAGTATCTATACATATACTAAAATTATATTGGGGTCGAGTTTGTAAATGAAATTTTTTTTTTTAAATATTCAATGCGATAAACATTACTATTGATATAAAGGCCAAATTAGCGATTTTTAGAATTTTTATTTGTCTGTTTATTTGTCTGTCCATCCATTCGTCCGTCCGTCTGCTCGTCCATCTATGGCATTAGGCATATTTTGATGAAATTTAGCACACTATAAACCTGTTTTCCAAATCAACATGTAGATCTTATTTTATCGAAATCGACTCACGGGAAGAAAAGAAGAAAAGATATTTTAATATAAAGATTTCCACGCTTAGAAAATCGCGCACAAAGTTATACTTAATATACGTAGATGAAATCACAAGTCACAAATGTAAATTTATAAAATAATTTATAAATATTTCAAATATTATTTAAAGGCTAGTACTATTTGTAGTATAATTATAGCATATGACGAAAGACTGTCGTGAGTTTAAAATTTTTTAAAAATTAATTTTTATGTTTAAACATTTCTGTAATTTTTAATATCTTAAAAATGAGCCACCTAACATTTTTTGTAAAATTCTTCAAATATGAGGAAAACAAAATTTATAATTCACAAGGAATCACTAATTAAAACCATTTATAGTATACTTTTCTATTTAATATCTTGAAATTATTGTCAAAAAACATGTTTTTTCTCAAACGTCATTTAAATTTGGAAGCCTTTTTTCGGAATAAATTTTTTTAATCGGTATCACGATTTAACCAAATCACTTGACTTATGTTCTTAGCATAACCCCATGTAGAATCTTTGACATTTTATATAAGTTTGATATAAGACGAATGTATGAAATAAGGGTTTCTCTTAAATATTTTTGAGTTTTCAGAACAAAATTCTGAAAAAGTGTTGTTTTTTCAATTAAAAACCTAACAGTTCTCTTAAAATAATTAATTTTTTAATTTTTTAAAATAATAAAAATCTTTCAGAATAATTAAATAAAATAAAATTAATAAATAAGCGGATTAAAACATTGCAAGCTTGTTTAATTTAAGTGTAATGTTAAATAATGTTTACATTACGATCACATTAAAAATTTCCATCTAACTAAACTCATTTCACCTTTCTTGCTATTTACATAAAATAAAAAAAAAACAAATTTAATTTAATTTTAAATCCTTTTGATATTTTTGTTAATCAAAATTTAGACCCAATAAGCAAATGCACATTCGTTCATCTGTTCACGAAGAAATATGTATAAAATATATTATAAATTTGACTCATCAAAGTGTACGCAAAATTCGTATTATTTTTTATTAAGCTTTTTTTTGCTGTTTTAACTTTTGCAAAATTTTTTAGAATTAATATATACAGAATGATAATTTTAATCGAGAAAATTTTTAAATATAAATACTATAATAGGATAGATCGGGGCTTGTTGAGCGTAGAAATAAGTTGGACAATAGAAACATCTCAAAAACTATACAACACCGTACACTAAATCATCAAATGACGAGAAAAAAAAAATTATCTTCGAAAGAGGAATTCATCATACGATCACCAGTGACGATTTGTCGATCGAGTGAAATATACGCATGCTTTGTTTGTTTTGCAACAAAAAAGTAGAAAATTATTTTTAATGAATACTAAATACAATGAATCATTCATTTTTTGTTTGATCGTCAAATTAAGTTATATTTTTTCCAAAATAAGTAAAATTTATCCTTAATTCTCTAACCTTACTTTTTCTACTAAAAAAAATTTACATTTTTACTATTAATTATAAAATCGTTTTTAATAAAAAATTTTATACTTCTTTCTAATTGATCGTTAAAATTAAAAAAATTCTAAATTAAGAGGACTTGGCGATTTTATAAAACAATACTGTTTAATTTAAATATCGAATCATTTATAATTTATAATTAACGACATAATTATGAATATGCAATGTTTAAATATAAAAAAGAAGAAAACTAATTTCCGTGAGTAAAATATTAATCCAGAACAATTGCAGTCTTTATCGATGATAAGTAATGATAATTATTTAGTTCTTGAATTAATTAATAGAGGACAATTGGAAATTTATGATGCGATTTTTTTTTTTACTTATAAACTAAAGTTGTCATATAGATAATTCATGATAGGATGTCATTTATTTTGGGTAACTTATACTTTTTCTATAATTTCAATTAGTTGAATGTTAAGTAAATGAATTCGAGGGTAGCAGAACGTAAATAAAAAATGAAGAGCTCCTAAAGTCCCAAAATCGGCTTTACGATAAAAATTATGTTAAATTTATGATACAATTTTCTCCGACAGTTGAATCAAAATTCGCAAATCAATAGGAGATCACAAACATCTCAACTAAGCGAAATTATTTCACATTTCATAATGCGTCGCGCTTGAAAATCATTCACGCGAGGTTGATGTCGCATTTGAGTTTACTTCAGAATAAAAATAATTTTTTTACTAATCGCCGACAAAAAATCATCCGCATACTTTAAGGCAAATATTTAAAATCTCGAAACTTTTTCCAACTTCTTTAAAAGCTATAACAGAATAATAAAACTATAACTAAGAAAAAATATTAGTGTAAATAAGGTAAAAAATATTGCAAAAGAAATATTATTAAGAAAGATTAAGTACAGTTATTGCAAAAAGAAATTTAAATTTTTCATGTTAATCACGACTTAAATTTAAGTAAGTTACTTAATCTTAAAAATGGTAAAGAGAAACAGACAGAATAGTTTATTTTATCATGATTATGGCTTGAACACTTTTTTAAAATTCAAAACTGTTAATTATTTAAAAATTTTGATCAATCTAAAGTTCATTGTGATGCTCTCGATAAATCTTTTTGCACATAAAAAAACTGAAACCTAACAAAAATTTCGTTATGAATTTACTAAACATCGAAAGGATTATCTTGAAAATGAAATCAAAATATAAAATTCAATTTTTTTTAAATATCAGAATAAATCATTTATGTGGCGACAATCAAAAAAAGAATTACAATATACGACGTGAACGGCCAAATTTGTTCAACATATTTAATGTCATTTTTAGATTTCATTTTATTGAAGTATATAATGAGTCTTTTGTTGAAAAAAAAAAGACTTATAGTAAGGAATATGAAAATGATGACCCTTTTAATATACCTTTGAAAAAGCATCAATAATTATAAAATAATTTTTAAACAATTATAGAAAATTAATATTAAAATAACTAATATATAAAAGTTTCATAATGAAATATATAAGACTGTCATATTCTTCTGTATTTTGACTCTCGTTGATCAGAATCCAGCATCAGTTTTTGCATTGCAACTTTATGTATTCCGCTAGGAACGAATTTTTCTCGAAAAATTGCAACTCGGCCAATGTCTCACACGTAAGATTACTAAATGATATAATGTATTTTGACCCGCTGAAAGGGAATACGGTATCAGAATTTATCCTTTAGCTAAAGATTTTCCGCTAAAGCTAGTTTCTCTGCAGAAAACACAAAACCGGCAGCGTTTCTCCCGCCTAAGACTAACGAGAAAATTAACATACTTTGAATGTTCTCGTTAGTCTTAGACGAAAGAAACATCTAAGTCAATTTGCAGTTTTCTGCGGGAAAACTGTAGCGGAAAATCTTTGGCTAGAGAATAAATATACGAGTTCCATTTAATATCATTTACCCATCGCAGGTGTGAGACATTAGCCGAGTTGCAATTGAGGGTCCGAATTCAATAACCGACTTAGCGCTAAAAAAGCAGAAAAGTATTGTTCAGTCGAGAAGCGGAGATACGAAAAAAAAAAAAAAACAATTTTTTTAAATTAAAACTAGTTAGCTCAATGTTATATAGATATATTGTAGTGAAATTAAAAAATTATACTACTTTCATAAAATATTATTTGTGGAAGCTCTTGTGGTAACTGATACCAAATAAATAATCAATTAATCAATTTATGGTTTTCAAAACTGTAACCATTAACAATCAGTTATCATTAACACATTATTGATTCAAAAAGGCAGCATTTTCACCTAAAAATAAACAATGGTGAACTAATATTAATGCCAAAAATTTGTTATGAATCTTGGGATTTTCATTATAAATAAGTGGGCAAAGTAGCCGAGGATTGAAGTTTTCTATTATTAAATTAAAAAAAAAAAAAAAAAAAAAAGGATGGATAGACGTAAACATTTTCGTAAGTATCTTTTAAAACAAAAACTTTTAAAAGAATTAAAAACTGAGTCAACAAATGAATAATTATTAAATCAAAACATTGAAAGTTATAGTAAAAGCGATAACGATAGTGTAAATGAAAATATTTTTAACACGCAAAACAATGATTTTAACTTAACAATAAATGAACCAGATTGTAACATTTTTGATAGTAGTGTAAAGGTTGAAATATTTCCTAACGATGATTTTGATTATAGCAACAGTGAACAAACAAGTTTTGTGCATTGTCGAGATTAAAATGAAGGATCAGAAATTGATGAAATACAAAAATGGAAAAAAAATCTTAGATTTAACATTTTTTAAATATTTTGTTTTTTTTTTCATAAATAATGTGAATTATTTATTATTAAATAGAATACACATATAAGAGCACATAAACACACATGCGTACAATCTCAAAAATTATTACGATAATGTGGTACATAATAAAGTATATTATAGTTCCAAACAAGCCATATTTTATTTATGAAAAGATTAAGATTTAAAATTCGATATTTTTGACTATTTTTTAACTCTTTTGTAGATTTATACATTTATTTTCTTTTGATAAGCAGAATATTACCTTAAAATGCCCTAAAACTATTCAATATTTTGGAATCCATTAATGCTAAAAAATCTCATTGAAAAAACGTTACATTTGAGGCCAGAAACGCCCAATTTTAATGGCGAGTTTATGGCAAAGTAATTAGTAAAATGGCTAGTTTACAATAATAAAATAGATTTGATTTTTACCAGGGAAGCTGAATAAAAATTTATCGTATTAACAAATATTGTAAATCGTATAATTTTTCCAATTATATACTCTGTCTTGTCAATAGGCCTCCATATTAAAATTTGATTAAGAAAATCTTTCCTCTATATATTTTCGTATATTGACGTTGAGCTGTGAATGAAAGTTAATCGCGAGATTCTACAGCGTTCGCAAGTTACTGGTTGCATTTAATAGGTAAAAATACTAAAATAAAGGTACAAAAAAATAAAAATCATAAAAAATTTAACCAATACGATTAAAATAGCTGAATCTGAAAATGTCGTATATTTTTTGCTTGACTTTATCCATAATTATTAATAGTCAATTTGATAGCAAAAATTCCAAATGATACTTAATAAATTCTTATAAATCAAATGAAAATACTAGAAGTTTTATTATAAAACCTCAACTTCCAAATTACATATGTATAGGCATGATAATATTGTCAAAAATACTAATAATAATATGAAAAAAAAATGCAACAAATGTTTTCATTCGCCAATAAAAACTCAAAGATTGAACGCATTGCAATAGAATAAAACTTTTTTAATGCAAAATAAAACAGGTTAATCTTTTAATAACTATTAAGGCAACATTTAAAAAAAATGGTAAATGAAAAAAATAGTAAAGAACAATATGCGGTATTATTTAACTTATAAAACTAAATAAACGGCGTAAAAAAAATAAAACAATGTATAATAAAAACATGAAAATATGTATAATAATATAGTTTTCTATTATTTTTATATGAGTAAATTTTTAGCATGGCACATGTTACCAGTGTATAACGATATTCACATATGTGCATAATGTATTTATTACAATTTTCTATAAGGATTTGCAAAATAAACTTGACTTAAATATGAAAATTTAAGAGCAAAAATTTTACTGTGATGCTTTAGTAAGAAGTAATTAATTTTTCATCATAGCAGAAATTTTTTTGTTTAAAATAATTCCATTGTTTTAATGTATTATGTATTATTATAAATATTTACAAATCAAATACGACTTGTTGTATTTGAAATATAAATTTCCACATAAAATCATTATATAGTTCACCGATAGAGTGCGCCCATAGTAAATTTTATTGTAAATTTTAAACGGGTAGTACGTGTAAAATGAAATTTCAAGCCATTAGTTACATGATTACGTTGATAAATAAAAACAAATTGATTAACACTCTTAATTATAAATTATATTCATTTATACAATCCAATCATTACATAATTATTATTAAATGTTATGCATAATTCTGATTATTAACATTTTACATAAAATCTTAAACGATTTTAAATTGATATTCCTTGAAATTTTTATTTATAAGTTTATCATTTAAATAACTACAAACTTAAGATTTTTATTATTTTTTTAATCCGTACATACATTTTTTGATGTTAATATTTATACAATATTTTTAAATTACTTAATTATTGTATATTCAAGTATAAATTATAAAATGTAAATTAAATATGACTTACATGTGATTAATCAATATGACTACTGCAACGGTAACCTGAACAATATTTTAAAGCAAGAATATAGCGACTAAGTAAAGAAAGTTTGTTATATCACAATAAATATTTTAATTGAAAAATTACACAAGTAATATCTAAACACTACAAAATTGACAATTTTGTTCAAACTAAAGTCCTGCCGTTATTTTGAAACAAACTATTTAATCTAAAACAAGCCAAGCAACACCATCTTGTAAGGTTAGACACGACTATAGTGTATATTTTTTAACGTCGATTTCATTCGATCTTTCAAATGCTCATTTCTGTTCCGTCGGTATTATAGGAATTCTTTTTGGATAAATAGGTTGTCTGTGTGGTGATTTTCTTTCTTATCGATCCATCTTATATGATGCAATTAGATGTGCAGCCTTCTACCTTATCATAATATTATTAATTATAAACTACAATTTTACACAAATTATATAACGACCCATTAACAATAATTCAAACAACTATAAATTTTTATCTAAGAATCATGAAGTTAAACTTTATAGATAAAAATATCGTATAACTTTAATAAGAATTTTAATAAGTTATATAAATTTAATGAAAATTTAATAAATTTTATTTAAATCCTTATTGTATATGCAATATTAAAATTATTATTGATTTTATATGAATCTTTTTTAAGTTAATTTTTCTAATAAACACTAAAATTTTCAATATTTTTTTCTATAATTTTTTATTAGAAACAAATTTTTTTACAATTTCAATTAAAATGCCATAAGTGTATTTTGTTATTCTTCTTAAAATGTATAGAATAATATTAATAGTTATAAAAAAAGTTATAAAACGAATGTTTATGTACATCTGCGCACTTACACAGAACACCTGTATAATTTACAGAATTTTTAATTACAGTAAATTAATCTATTTCTTGCTTATATTGTAATTTTAAATTATTTATAAAATTATGCAAATAATAATAAAAGAGAAATTTTAGAAAAATAAAATCAATATTATCATTTGTTAAAATTTTTCCTACAATATTATAAAATTAGTTAAATTAAAAAAAAAAAAAAAAAAAAAAAGTTAAGTAATATTGCATAAAAATTATTTTAATTAAAAATTATCAGTTAAATTGAATTCAATTGTAAAATAAACAAAATAACTTTTTATTCAATTACAATATTTTGAATTAAATGAATTGATACTTTAAAAAATTAAAACTTAAATTAGTTTAAAAAATAAAATAAAAAATTTTATAATATTATTAACAAAAGTTGGCAAAGGTTTAAATAATAGAGATATTTTGGAGATTTCGTTTATTTTTCTATCCTAAATACGAGCGAAGAAAATTTATTAATCCAATCTATACACAATAACAGCTGCACAAAAATTGATTGAAATTTTAATTTAAAAAATTGATAAAGAAACGTCATTTTCATATATAATATCGTATACAAATCTCTTGACTTCATTAATTCAAATCTTGTTTGGGTGATATAGTGAAGAGTCATGAAGTTTAGTCACAAGACTGAAATAAAATTTGTTTTCTTAAACCTAGAAAATCAAAACTGAGTTGCACAAACATTACTTTTGTTTATAACTATCTTCATTTTATTATTAATTGCATTCGTTTATTAAATATTAGAATAGTCCTTAGTTTTTAAAACTATTTTAAATACATTTTCGTACGATTTTTAATTAGACGTCAACTGATATTTAATCATTTAACAAACAGCTAAAATACTTTATAACAACTCAGTTTGGTTTTTCTTAAAAATGATAAATTATATAAGATAAGAAAATGAAGATAAAAAAGCGTATTCCATTAATTGAGCAGTTAAGTATCTTTGCACGAAATAACGATGTTCAAGCATCAATCTCCAACTATTGACGCAAACATTAAATGGATGATATGGGAGTGATGATACCAGATGATGCCGTGAAAGTCAGTTGATAAAAAAACGCCATCCCATCGTTATTTTGTGTCAAGGTACAAGATTATCATTAATATTAGTGATTGGCAGTCCATTAGCAAGTCTTCAACGATCAGTCGATGTTTGTCAAGGGAATGTTTTATGGTGGCTCAGTCCGATGTGTCGAATGAAGTTGCAGCGACAAATCGTTGTAACCTTGTTACTCTTGTTACTCTGTTAAGTTCATCAAACGTTTTCGTATACAAATAATAAAGAATCATTCGAGTTTTAAAAAGCAAATTTAATTTCACACGATATTCCCAGTTTTTTTTTCTTTTTTTTTTTTTTTTTAGGAACTATGTTGCGCACAAAAATTTGTTAAATAAATAAAACAGTAGAAGAAAACAAAAATAAAAAAAAAAGAAATGCATGAATCTGACAATATCAATTCCACGATAGTATTGTGTCGATCCTTTAACTAGAGATCACGTATTGTGCGTATAATAATCGAACACAAAATGGTTTGTGCTTAACTTTGAAATCCAAAAGCTTTCAATGATCGATATTCATTTTAAAATAATCGTTACTTAATATTGAATAATAAGTTATTAATATAATTAATAACTAGAAATGTGCATATATTGCTTCCAAGACAAATTCCAGAATTTCAAAGTCGATGATTATATCGATAAAATGTGCCAATTTCTCACGCTTATTGCTCAAACACAATTGGTCTTCGTTATTTACACGCACCATAGCTTGCTTTTAAAGTCATTTAAAATAGAACATTGTGAATTAATATAATAAAGCCTTAGAAACCAGTTCTAGCAAAATAATACATTTCGAGCACTTGAATGATAAAAAATGTCTATAGCATTACATTATTGGCCATTGCTTTCTCTTCTTTAGCGCGGAAGAATTAAAAAAATTAATACATTCGTTGCCTACTGTGAAAATGCAACTATCCCTTTAAGTACAGTGCACAAAGAACATCTACGATCTACAGTCAGCGACTCCACACCATACTACCGATTCAGTCTTAAAAGTACCTTCTCTGATAAGTGCTAAAATTTAAAAAAATATGTAAACTAGCGCAAGAAGAAAATTAAGCTGAGTAAAAAATTTCTTCCATAGCTGCATCCCTCTGGATATTTTAAGCGTTAGATATAAAGACAAGTTAAATTTATTTGGCACAGAGTATATCGAATATAGTATACTCCAACTATGATGAGATTCCCTAGCTTATTCTTTTAATCTTTTATTTTCTTCATATCTATTACCAAATCAAAATGAAGGTCCAAAAAACTTTAGGTGCATACTGACGCACGACGCTTTACGCCGAGAAACACACGCAATAATTTCACAGCGAATGACAAGTTCGATCATCCCTAAGACTACTGCTCAACTCTCTTACATGCTAATAAAAGTTACATCGAGCTTAAAGAAACGGATTCATTCCACGACATTGAGAACACCATTACCGATCGATAATAAATTAATAAAACTTAATACTTTTTTTCTCGCAAGGAAAAATGCAAGATAGATTAAAATAATTAGAACTTTGTCTAATCCATAGTCTAATGTATACAGAAAATTGATTAAATAATTAAAAAATATTTCATTAATTTAACTTACAATAAATAAATCATAATTCAGTTAAATATGTTAAAATACTCAATGCGATCGAATGATTGCGTTTCCTTAAGCGAAAATCACAAAACTTTTACGGTTATGAACAATTGAGTAAGAATTAGGAAGCATTTGTGAGAAAGATTCCTTCGTTCATTAACCTTCCTGAATACACCGTTTCAAACTTATCAACGAACTACCATATCGAAGCTATTGTTTAATAAAAGATAGATACGTTTTTATTTTTTAACGGCAGGAACGTCTTGAAACAGCAATCGCTGCCACACAACCGATGTTTCATATGCCCAAAGGACAACCGAATCTGAAACACGCTGTACACTTTCTCTCTTTCGTTCCTCTCTCTCTATCTCTCTCTCTCTCTATCTCTCTCACTCTCACTCTCTCTGACTCTCTTTCTCTCTCTTTCTCTCTCTCTCTCTCTCTCTCTCTCTCTCACTCTCACTCTCTCTGACTCTCTTTCTCTCTCTTTCTCTCTCTTTCTCTCTCTCTCTCTCTCTCTCTCTCTCTCTCTCTCACTCTCTCTCTGACTCTCTTTCTCTCTCTTTCTCTCTCTCTCTCTCACTCTCTCTCTGACTCTCTTTCTCTCTCTTTCTCTCTCTCTCTCACTCTCTCTCTGACTCTCTTTCTCTCTCTTTCTCTCTCTCTCACTCTCTCTCTGACTCTCTTTCTCTCTCTTTCTCTCTCTCTCTCTCACTCTCTCTCTCTGACTCTCTCTCTCTCTCTCTCTCTCTCTCTCACACACACACACACACACTTTCTCGTATTCTCTCTCTCTCTCTCTCTCTCACACTTTCTCTTTCTCTCACACATACATTTTCTTCTTTTTTCTTTCTTTCTGCCTTTTTATCTTTCTTTCTTTCTGTTTCATTCTTTATCTTTATTTTTCATCCCTATTTCTTCGTCGAAGGAACAATGATTCTATAAAAAAATTGTCACATAAAAATTATTATCGCTTTATACGAAAAAACGTCGTACGACTTACATTGTGAGAGAAAGGTGGGATTGGGGACTTGGATTTAAAGGGTAAACACTCGTCGCTATTGTAATATGAATAATTTTTTGTTCAATTTATGATGTCGATTTTGTTAACTACTTCGTTTTGTTAACTACAATTGTTTCGCTTAAATTACGCGCTAAATGTATTATTACAAGCTTATATACGTTTTACATTAAATAAAAAATTTCTGCTTTTTCATCAATTATAATAAAGCATATTTTCGTCAAACATTACTTTTGTATAATTCAATGAGAAGCAGTAAAAGTTTAAGCTTGTCTTTATATAAACGTTAAAAAAAATATAGCGCGTAACAAAAATTCATCCATATACAAAAATAGCGATGAATATTTACCACACAATTTGAGGATTAGGAAAAAAGGATTTGAATGTGTTTTCTCGAGGGAAACAGCACTTGTTCCATTTATACTTTAGAGATAATTGTCAAGGATCGGGGAGTAGAGGACTTATGTATGGAGAACTCCTTAAAAGCTAGATGACGACAACGAGACGGCAATTAAGACGTTGCAGCAACAACTGGAGGACTGACAACATCAGGTTCACCGGCACCATCCGCCACCGCTTTTTTCACTTTAATGGTCTCCTCGGCATCACCCTTTTCCTTTGTCTTTTCGGATTCTTCACTCACACCGTTGCTATGTACTTTATCTGCAACATCTGTCGAATCACCATTTGTCGTGGTACCGTTTAGTTTTTTGCTGTCTATCTCTTTAGCCTCTGATTTCACTTTCTCCCCTACTTCTTTTTCTTTTTCTACTTCTGTTACTTTTTCTAAGTTATCTACTTCCATTGTCTCTGTTGCTTCCTCGGCCATTTCAACGTCTTGCTCAACAGTTTTTTCAACTTTTGATGTTTCTTCAGTGCTCTGTATATTCTCTTTATTTTCAATTTGCTCATCGATCTTATTTTCCGCTGGCTTGCTTATATTGTTAGATTCTGTGATTGGAGCTTCGCCATTTTCTTTGACTTCTTCTGTAGACTTTGTTTGTGCTGCAGTATTTTCTTTCTCTTCCAGCTTCGTTTCTGCTTCAGTCTTACATTCTTCCATTTTTTCTTCGCTTACTTTTGCTGTTTCTTCAGCCACTTTTGACGTTTCTTCACTTACTTTAACTTCTTCAACTGTTTTTGTTTCTTCTACCACTTTCGTCACTTCCTCAATTGTTTTTGTTTTTTCTTCATCAGATTTCGCAGTTCCTGCAGTTACTGTTGCCGTTTTCTCAACCAACTTCGTAGAATTTTCAGTTTCTTTTGCTTCCTCTTCCTTAGCTTTCATCGATTTATTCTTTTGCTCAATTATAGCACTTTCTTCCGCTATCTTTTCAACTGCTTTTTCAGTTACTTCTTCTACCACCTTTTTAGTTACTTCTTCTGCAACTACTTTTGCTAACGTTTGCGCATTCTTTTCTGTTATTGATTCCGCAAGTTTTTCTACGTCTTTTTCTGCAACTTTTTCTGCCTCTTTGGCCGCAATTTTTTCTGCAACTTTTTCTGCAACTTTTTCAGCTATCTTCTCTGCAACTTTTTCTGCAACTTTTGCCATAATATTTTCAGTAACTTTTTGTCGTTTATCTGCTGCTGCATTTGTTATTGATGCAGCATTTTCAACTTTCTTTCCAGCATCTTCTTCTTTCTTTTCATCTTCTGATTTTTCTACGGCTTTAACTTTTTCTTCAGATTTCTCTTCTGCTTTTTCAGATTTTTTCTCAACATCTTCTAATTTTTTCTCAGTTTCTTCAGATACTTTAATTTTCGATTTTTCCTCCGATGCGTTTTCTTTTTGTTCTGTTTTTTCTGTGATCTCTTTCTCTTCTTTTGCTGAGACTGAGTCTACAGATTTTTCATTTCCAATCTTAGTGACAACTGTAGCTTTCTCCTCCTCCATAGGTGCCGTATTTTTTTCAACTTTTTCGTCATTTTCTTTTTTTTCTGTAAGTTTCTCCGCTTCCTTAGGCTTTTCTACTTCTACATTTTGTTCTTCTTTTAATTCTTCAACTTTAACATTGTTTTCAGTTTTTTGTTCTACTTCTGCCATTTCTACGTCTTCCGATGTATCCATAGGCTCGCTAGCTGACTCCGAAGCTACTGCTTCAGAAGTTTTCTTTTCTTCCTTTGAAGCATCTTTTTCGGCTGTACTTTTATCTTCTAATTTTTGACGTTTACTAGCCGACTGAAATGTTATTTCAGCGAAAGACTTTATAGTTTTAAACGTAACTTTATCTTCGTCGCCTATTTCAGCATTGCCTTCTCTTATGACAATTGTAGTTGATAGACCAGCTGTTTTTGCAGCTTCAGCCTCTATAAAATATAAATCAAAATTTTTTATAAATTTTTAGAACATTCTTAATAATAATCATTATAAAAAAAGGTTCAGTGCTTCTAATGTAAAAAATTAAAAAATAAAATTAGACAAAAATGTGGGTAATACATTCATGAATTGAGTCAAAATAAAATTAAAATTCTTTAAAATTCTTATAAAAAATAAAAATTCCATATTAGATGTCAAATAATATAGAAACTAGCATTTTTAGACTTATATACAATACAACTTAAATTGTTATTAAATATAATTAAGTTTTTTAAATTATTCATGGAAATAAAAATAATAATAATAATAATAATAATAATATGAACTTTATACAAATAATACTTTGAGCAATAATAATTAAATATTCATATCAAACCTTTTACAACATCAGTAAGAAATAGTACTTCTGAGGGTTCAAGATTAATTATCTTTAAAATATTTTTGTAACTTTCTGCCTCTTGTTTAGGTCCTATATCAGTATCAAAATGACTGCTAATATACTGCAAATAAATTAAATAATTTATAAACATTAAGCAATGTTAACATTAATTGTTGCCGTAAATTACAAAATACCTTCAATAAATCTCCATGTACTGAATTCCCAAATAATAGCTTTTGTGCTTCCACGCTTCCACTTGAGTAAACATAAAGTTTTTTACCACTATTTGTCCATTCTTCAAAGGCTTTTGGAACATCATCATAAACGCTTAAATTAAAAAATTATTAATAAATTCACTTTTTGCACAATAAAATGTAACATTTTTTAACTATTATCTTTTTTCATTTTATAACATTTTTAACTGTATCTTTCGTTATTAACTTTAAACACTAGATTGGTATCACAATATTGTAATAAATTTTTTTCATCATTATTCTACAATAATATCTAAACATAATAATATTTATTTATTTAAGTATGCAAAAATTATTAATTATAAAATGTATTAATATAATTTTATTATTATTTTACAAAATAAAATATGCTTTATATTAAAATTATATTAAATAATAATAAAATAAATTATATTAAATAATATATAAATAATTAAAATTATATTAAATAATTAAATTAATATAATAAATAAATTTTAAAATTTATTTTCTAGATCTTTTTAAATATTTTTTCAGATAATAAGATTCATACAAATACTTAACAATTATCTTCTGTTAAATAGAAATTAAAATATTCAATAAAACAAAAATATAATAAAGTTTTTTAAAATATTTAAAATTATTTTTATTTAATAATTTGTGAAATACAAACAATCAATTTATTGTCTTACAAATAAAAATATAATTATATTATCATCTTTATTATTTAATCCATAACTCTATACCAATCTTCTACACCAATCAGCTTCAAACTTCTTTTATAAAACATTATTTTTTACTTCTTATATATACATTTAACTGTAAGTATTATGTTAATTGAAGTTAAAATTTATTTAAAAATATTTCAAGTTTATTGACGAAGACAAAAAATTGACGTTACATTTTATAATTACACATAAATATCGTGTAAATTATAATCATAAATTTTAATAAATATATCAACTTTTATATTTTTATATTTAAAAAATTTATTGTTATTTTATTGTCATATTTTAATAAAAATTTATTGTTATTGATTAATAAATATCAAACTTAAATTTTCTGAAATGAATATAAATATTTAAAAACACGTACAATATTCAACTAGATTCTATTTCATTATTGCTGAACCAACTAAAATATATGCCATATTTTTTATAGATATTTTTAAAAAGAAATACTTTAAACTCTTTTCTAGATAAATAATATTTTTTTAATAGTAAGAAACTTATTATAAGGTTCTTTATTAACATTTAAAATATAAATTTAATTTTTTTAAATAAACAATTTTCAATATTCATAAATTATTACATACATACCAATATAGATTTTTTAACAAATGTACATATACACTATGTACATATTATAAAAATTAAAAATTAAAATTTTAATGATAATATATGATTAATTAAATATAATATAAATATAAACCAATATGAATAATTTCATTTCGTATAAACCTATGAAATTTTTATTTTATACATTTATTCTTTTAACTTTATTTATTTTCTGTAAAGGATATATTTCTATTTTAATAAAAAGAAGTGAGCCAAAAGAAAGAAAATATTCACTTCATTAAATTATAAACATTTTTAATAAAACAATTTATTTGATAAACAAAGTTTAAAACTAAATTTTTATATTTGCTATATTTCAACATTGCAGTAAAAGTAATTTATTTCAAAGTAAAATGTATGCAACAAAACAATTGTAGTACTAATTTTTAGATTTTACCATTACTTTGTTTTTACTATAGACTTAAAATTGATGGTATTTATTATTATTAATATTCATTGTAAAACAAATCTTTAGTTATTATATAATAATAAATATATTTTAAATAAAATAAAAAGTTTTTAAATTAATATAAATTAATATAAATATTCACATTTGTTTTACATTTATAATGCATCAAAACAATGGAAATAAAATGCATAGTTTTTGAAATTATCTTTAATTATATTCAAAGTTTTTATATTCAAAGACATAAAATATTTAACAAAATTTAATTTTAATACAAAATAGTTTGAATTCATATATTTATATATTAAAATTATTATTTCATTAACAAAAATAAAAAATTAAGTTTCTTGAATTAACAACTATTAATTTTCATGTACTTTTAAATAGACGTTTAATCATACCATAACAAATATTATAATCAATATCGACTAAATTATTATCCATTAATATTAGTTAAAAAAAAAAAAAAAAAAAAAAAAAATTTTATCATTGGAAAGTTGACATGATTGTAAAATGAAAAATAAAGAATAAATAACTTCGATTTTTATTTAAATAAAAAATGTTATGAATCAATAATAATTATAAAAAGTATTCTCTTGACTCTATTAGAAAAACTCACTTTCTTTAATCGATTTAATTTCTTTTTAATTAAAAATTTTAATAATTTCATAAATAACAATTTTGAAGAATTGAAGATATGTATTTTTATATAAATTATATTAAAATTTAAATCTTAATAATTTTTAATTATTGCTTTTCATAGATATTGTTTTTTGGAAAGCTTTTTTTGCATACTATTACTTATTTTAATTTCATGTTAAATATTTTCTTTCATATATAATTGTAATTTAAAATTTATGATTCTATATTAAAACCTAATTTATATATGTTCTTAAAAAATTATTTGTCTTAAATGATTAAAATTTATAGAATGTTTAGAAAATAGTTGAGTTTATTTTTAAAGTTTACTATTTTATTTAAAAAATAAATTATAAACAAAATAATTAAAAATAAGAAATCTTTAATAAATGTTAAATATTCGTTATAATAACTGATATATATTTATTAATTAGGACAAATTTTTTATTAGAACTAATTGTAATGATATACCTAAGCAATGTTCAATATATAATATTTTTATAGATACATGAAATGATAAGACTCCTTGTAATGATGATAAAATGTTATCAGAGTTAAATTTACTTTGACCTTTATCTTTTCTAAATAAAAAATGCTTTAGAATGATGAAATTCTAATTCTTTGCATGAAATAGAATTTAAAGTAAAATTTTTTTTTTCAATGGATATAAATGTATTTCAAAACTATAAAAATTATAACTAAAGAAGTTCAATTATGTATTAAAATGCTTATAATTATAATTTAAAAATACATAGGTCACTTACTGTCCTATAACAGGTTTGTGAGCTGCTTTCCAAATATGTCCTTGCAATTGTTTCAATGCACCAGATTTACGATCATTATCCATCTGCCATAAGACATTCTTAATTAAAGATTCCTTTGCTTCTTCGTCATTACCTTCTTTAATTGGTACAAAACCATCAACTTTTTTTTCCTCATCTTCTTTAGCCTAAAGATAACATTTGTTAATATATATCGCTTTTATACAAAAGTTAAATTAAGATCTAATATTTAATTTTAGTTCATTAAATTGAGCTTACACAGTTTGCATTTAACATAAATCTAAACATAAATCTCAAACTTTTATCAACAATTACTACCACAATAAAAAACTAAAAATTAATGTATTCTTTAAAAACTGTTTTTTTAAGCATTAATTTTAAATACATATATTATTTAAAAATGTTTTGTTAATGTTAAATTATAAAAATCTATATAAGAATGTTGTACATCTGTATAACAATATTTTTATCTTTGATTAGAAAATATTCTTTATTATTGTAAATCTTTAAATAAAATAATTGAAATTAGATATATACCTAAGTATTCAAAAAAAAAAAAAAAATAAATAAATAAATAAATAAATAAATAAATAAATAAATAAATTCAAAATCAGGTACTATTACCAAATAAAATACATGAATAAATGAATATTTTTTTTTTAAATCTTCTGTTAATATATACCCTTATAAGATATAAAAATATCTGTAAGCAAAGCAGACCATATTATTTAATAAAATATAAAATTATTATGCAGTTAATGAATAAAAATTCCTTCTAAGAATTCAGTTGATTGATTCTAATATATCTTTTTTTTTTTTCAAATTTTAAATGTTAACTTTATTTTTATTTAGTATAAAAAATATTTAAAATTAATCATTTTGCAAAGCATACAGAGTTAGAAGAATTTCAAGGTAAAGAAACTGCTCAGGTCAGTACTTTAGATTAGAGCAGCTGTCTCCTTGCTCTATTCACACAATGCCGTTGGATTCCGGTTGGTATATTATTGTTAAAATTTAAATAGCGCGACAGGGCCAGGATCAGGGGTACGCACATTTTAAAATATGTCTTTAACAGAAAGCATTTCGAAATTTCAGAGACGCTATACTTTCCTTTTAACAGCTGTTAAACTCTCCCCAAGTAAGGTTTTCCAAATATTTCATTGATCATTGTTGTTAAGAACACATTTACGATTTTGTTTATTCATATACATAGTCAAATTTCAATTTTATCATCTATCATTATTACCTGTTCTTTTAATTTAGCAAAATCAGTCTTGAATTCTTCGGTATCCCATTTCTCGTCGACGTGCTTCTTTAAGAACTCGCGGATGTATGGAAAAAGTGTATCCTGCGGAAATAAATAAATAAGTGTAAAATTATCAAAATTGAAAATATTCAAATATTAAAACTGTCATCGAATTTTAGTATCTTTATCTATTTTACGAGTCATTCCCATTTCCACACTTGTAAAGTAATCAATGCATCGATACCAATACTTTACAAGCGATCATTTACATTACAGAAGTCAAAGAAATGAAAAAATTATTTCTTCGGTATCGGGTTTCGTCGTGCATGCGTGCAAACGGAAAAAGCATAATAACGGCCAAACAGACGAAACCCAATCCAGGTCTTCCTCCGCCTAGAAACAAGAGCCCCGTCTCTCTCGTTCTTGCTCGCGTATTTTTTTTCCTTGCTCAAACTAACTAAGCGCACCAAGTTCCCATCGACATAATCTTTCTCTCGGGCTAAAAAGCATGTGTGTTACTCCCGACTCGTAGACTACGCGTATGGGCCCCCACAAACCTGGCGAACAATGAAAATCGATCATGTTTTCTTCTCTTTCTTTCACCGAGCCATTTTATGCGTGTTGTCCGTGCAAAAGACGGTATCCGCGTGTGTACAGACTTGCAGAGCAGCCCTTTGTTTCAACGCTATCAAGAGAAAAGACGAAAGATAGAATCCGATTAAAACTTTTTTTCGAATCTCTAGAAAGTCTAAATATGATACAATGATTACGAAAATCTTTAAGCGAAAATATTAAATCTCCAAGAGAGAACGAAAGCAAAAGAGCGAGACAGAGAGAGAGAGAGAGGGGTGGCTTCTCGTGCGGAAACCGTTAGACGCAGAAATGGCTCCTCTGCTCCATCCTCTATCACGAAAATGCATGACGTACAAAACACACATTGTTACTTTCACTGTTTTCTATTTTTCTTAAACATTGAAGATAATTTAAAATATTTTACAACATGTTCTATTTTTACTTTTTTTTCTACTTTATACTCATATCAAGATGATATCGTATGAAGCCGAATCAATAATTTACGACTCGAAAATTCAGATAAATATTTTTTTAAATTTTAAGCATAATTATATTAAACAAAGTCTGAAAAATTCGAAAGGATTATAAAAAAATAACTCATATAGAGAAATATCTCCAACGATCGTTGCTGCGACAGCAGCGGCAGTGGCTGCCGGCATTATCACCACCTCGAGCTGAAAGAGGAGAGAAAAATGTTTCGTGCAAATACTAGCCGCGCATTTCTTGCGTCCTTCTTAGGAATTATCGCGAAACGCACAACTCGTTTTTTGCGTACTATCAGAAATATAGACGGTCTAAGAAAAAACCGGGCGGCTTTTTTCAGGGCACGCGTCGTCATCGAGGTGAGGCGCGCCTGAGAGAGAAAGAGAGAGAGTGGAGCTAACTGGCGGCTCCATGCAATGCCCGGTTCCGTCTGTCTGTCTCTCTCTCTCTCTCTCTCTCTCTTCCTTTGTTGCCTTATCGTAGCGGGCATTTAACCGTCCGATAGTTACGCACAAGTGACAAAATTAAGCTTTATTTGTTAAAAGTTCACAAAATTTTTGATAGTACCTTGACAAAACTGATGCTAGAGGTAGTGCCCTCGATGTCTAGGATAATCGCCAACTCCTGGTGCGCGAGCTCTTCAGACTCGGCGGCGCTGCGTTTCTCACCGGCCATATTTTCACAGGCTCTCTTCTCACGGCTATATCTTCTTTTTAAAATCTATTTTTGGCGAAGAAATTTAACTTCGCTAATTAATTCCGATCGTTTTTACACTAAAAGTGCGTTGGGCCTCTTTTCCTCAACGATTCGCGGTGGCAGTAGCACTTGGTGTATAATTGGAAAGAGAGAGAGAATAAGCAAAAGGAGAAAGAGAGAAAGAAGGAACGAGAGAGAGTGAAAGAGGAGGGGAAAATGGATGAGAGAGCACGACGACGAGGATGAGGATGACGACGAGGACGCCAGCACTGAACCGCACACACGCACACACTTGCTGCCGCCTCTAGCTCTGCTCTGGCTCATCCGCGTAGTCCACCGGCCCACCGTTGAGTAGAGTTCGTTCTGTCTCTTTCTCAGCCTTTCTTACCACCGCGCGTTCTTTCTCGGCCTTCGGTTGGAAGCTTGGCTCGGTCGAGTCTCTCTGTGCGGCGACGGCGGCGGCGGCTACGGCGGCGGCTGCGCTATCACACGTAAACGGGGACAGGCCAGAGAGAGGGCGAAACCTCTGTATAAGTGTATGCATCTACATACACAACAACTGGGTGCTTTAACGTGGCGCCACGCACCGGCAAAAAGGAGGGACTGATAGAGAGAGATAGAAAGTTCGCTGTTGCGATTCCTTGTATGTATTCATGTACGTGCGCGCGAGAGTTCCGTGATCCATCGGCTCGGTTCGGCGGCCTTCGACACAGACGTGCGTGGCCGCATCGGGGATGTATACGTCGTTAGAGTTTACTATATGTATATTCTTATCCAGCACATGTACATAAGCGAGTGGGTTTTTACATGCACGAATGTGTGAGTGTGCTAACGCACGAGCACAGGAAAACCTGCCCCAACTAGTCAGACATGAGCAAAAGAAAGACAGAGAATCAGGACCGTGCGAATTCGCCAACTGGAACTCGATGAAATCTGCCGCTCTGTCATTGCTGCTCCATTCCGCTCTTCTATGAAGATCTTATACTACGTCGACAATGGGGGATGCTTTTTACGTGTACGCGTATACACGTGTGCACTTTTTGTCGGATTTTTCCCTCTTTAAAGCTTCCTCTCAGCTGTAAAGTTTTCTAGGACACGCGCACTATGTTTATAGAAAATCTAGAATATGCTATGTTTAATCTTTATTTTCGAAACTGCAAATTAAAATTTACATAAACAGTAAATATTATTAAGTTACTTTTTTATATCTACTGCCTTTCACACTAATCAAATTAAATTGTATTTATATGTTCAATTATTGTATAAAGTACATTTTTAATTTTTCTATTATAAAAATTATCTTTATTAGAGTAATTATATTTTATTGAACATCTATTATTACGAATTTTATAAAATGTATAGGTATACTTGAATAGTGGATAGAAGTTTGCAACGAGCATTACAACATTCTTTCATCAACAATTATTCTTTTAGCAAAATACATAAAAATTAAATTAATATTTTTAAAATTAGAAATATATTCAGGTGGAGCAAATAACAATTATATTATAAATATTTCAACATAATATTACTATATTACATTTAAAAAATTGATTAGTTATTCCACTATATATATATTACAATTCTCTGAATTTGATACAAAAAGTATAGAATAGAGAGGTCACATCGTCTCGCAAACCCAATAGAAACCTCCAATTCCGCGAGAGTGAAAATCCAGTGAGATTTACCAACGAAGGTACAAAAGCAACAAATAATATCCAAGGTTGTCGTACAGTTTGTCACTTAACGATGAAAAAAGGGGGGAAAAGAGGAACCTCTGGGTGATTCGTCCCTGCGCGCTCCGTTTTCTGTGTCTCTCTTCTACGCGCAGGCGACGGTATAACGCACACGTGCAGCTGAAACCGGCGAAAAGCTCGTCGATGTGTGTCGCGTGCGTGTGAATTGCTCGCCGGTTCCGACCAATGAATACACACTTCTAGACGATTTTCCCCCTTCGCTTCCCTTCTGCTCTCTTTTGCTGCCCCGGCTGAGTGAGAGAGAAAAAGAGGGGAGAGAGAGCCGGCGCTGATAACCGGGGAATGGTCGTTTTCCATTTGCAAAAATCACATCATGCACTGTTACCAGTGCTGATTCCGAAACTTCTACTAAAAATTATATTCTTTAAATGACCTAACTTATCGATATAGGTAGATTATTTGTTTATAAACAGGGTATTCTAAATATTTTAAAACAAAATATATATTTTAATACAAAATTGAAAATGAGCAAAATAAGTTTTTTATTAAATCAATAGAAAAAGACTAATGTGAATGCAAAAATAATTCAGAATCTGATATTTTTAATAGCAGTTATGTAGCATTAACAATTTTAACATTAAAAATAGAATTTAAAATTTATCGATTGTTCGATTCTATATCCGCTTTTAATTATCTTATTTTAATTTATTTCATTCAAAAAAAAAAAAAAAAAAAAAATGAATAATTTAGTAATTATAAAATTATATAAAAAATATATAAGTTTCATCATAAAAGACAATTTTCTGCAAACGTTAAAAATTTCTACATAACCTTTAAATTTACCATTTTCCTTTATTTTAAAGTTGATTAATTGAATATTTAATTTGATATACTATTCCAATATTTTGCATACATTTTACAATAAATGTATTAAAAGCAAAAAAAAAAGGAAATGCTATAACAATGGTATCAATTTTGTCTAACAAATTTATTAAAAATATTACTTCTATCTAAAATTTTTTTAATCTGAAAACAATTGAGGCAAATCGTAGGCAACTTTAACATACATTCGTATCCCATTGTACCGCTTACATCTACACGTGTCTTTACATATATATAAATACATATATGTATACCGTGGAGCGTTGAGGTATTTAAATGTTGCTTACCAAGAGACAAACGCAAGTGGCCGCGCGGAGTGCGGTGAATGCGCTTGTTATATCGCCGGCGAGAATTGTGCGCGCGCGCATACCGCCGGCGCGGCATTTAAATCTTGACGTAAGCCGGCGAGTGAGTGCTGTGGCTGTTGCGGCAGCGGCGGTGGCGGTGTGACACGTGTAGATATTATAAGCGCCGCCGGCCGGAGTGACGGACATGGCGACGCCACCGGCCTCGATACACGCGACCTTACAATATATAGATATATCAACAAACGTTTTTACAACGAGTACGTGCGTGACTAGTAGCATGGTCCGGTCGTTGAACATTTAAGGTGATTGCGCCCGCGTGTGTGTGCTGTATACGCATGAGTCGCACAGTATCGGCACGTCGATTAATGGCCTAAATATAGAGTCACTCTTCCGTTAGTGCTTTGAAGGGTCGCAATTATTATAAATTTTGAAGCTCGCGAGCAGCTGATTTGTTAACGATCACTTATGGAGCAATGTTTATTTTATTTGCTCGTTTTTTACTACTTATTTATTATTATTTTAATGTATTTTATGATTAAGATAGCATAAAATAAATATAAGCTTTTCTTTATTAACACGTATGTCAAATATGTATTATTTTGGATCAAGTATTGTGAAACAAAAATTTAACATTACAACTATATAAATTGGAAATTAGTCAAATTATTTAACGTTGAAAATATTATCAAAAACTGATTCAAAAATTAAAAAACCCATACAATTTCATAAAAAATTTATTGATAACAAATTTAAATTAACAAAATTATTTTATTTGTCATAAAAATTTAAATCAAAATTTATTTCACATAAATAACATTTAATAACAGCAAACTTGAATCTGATTCAATGAATATTTCATGCAACTAAACTGAAATTAAACTTTAATAACTTTTCGCAAAATAAATGTAGTATAAATTGAAATTAAAATAGATTGATAATAAGGAGTAAAATAATTTTTTTTCAATTAGTTAGTCACTGTTTTCATCTCCAATAAATCAAAAAATAATGTAATATATTTTTCAATCTTTCTTGTTAAAAATTTATTTTAAAAAATAAGAGAAATTTTAATCAATATTTTGGTATATCAATATATGAAAATTAGTGTGCTAATAATACTTTTTTAAAAATTCATAAAATTTATGTATAAATATATATTTACAACCTTAATTAATTTTTTATCTCATTCATCCATTAAAATTTTCAATTAATTTCTTTTCTCATTACACTATTGCATACTGTTCGTACAATAATTCTCGCACTTTGTAATAATCTTCAGAAAGACAGCCTTCCAAAATAATTTTACCGGCTTCGTGCTGCAATGTAATATTAAAATACACTTATAAAAAATATTGTAACTTGAATATGAATATTTAAAATATTTTATTTAAACACTCATCTTACCCTTCTTACCGCAATTGTATTATTGCAGCACCATAAAACACCTCCACTAAATTCAGAAGGAATGTTAGATTTGTTTAAAATTTGTTTGAAATCCGACAGTTTCAATTCATTTATAAATGTTGTTTGATGGCCCGGAACCTGTTAAACGATACATAATTGTAAATATATTTATTTAAATAAAATTTAAAGAATTAAAATAAAATGTACTTCATTAAGAGGCAATGGTTCTAAAGTAAGTATCTTTTCAGCTCTATCTATCAGATCTTCAGTTTCATTGTCCATAAATACATCTCTGCAAATTTGATCTCGAGCAGTTATTGATGCATCTACCCAAGCAACTTCTGAATCGCCTTTTCCTCTTGAAAAATTTAATCCGCTTACTAAAGCATCTGTCAAACGAACCTAAAGTATTTTTGAAAATAATAAAATTATGTAAATATTTATAAACATCATCAAGTAAAATTATAAAAATGTGTTCATTTATGATTAAATGTTGAGTAATTTAAATGTATAGGAATAAAAATATATACTTGGTAAATATGCGTTTCAGTTGTTGCATCTAAAGTTTCTCCTCTAGCAGGAATAAATACGCGAGCACCAAAATTTTGAGCCTGTTGAGCGAGTAATTCTGTGTCCTTGGGAGAACCTCTAACTAAAACAATTCTTCGAGGACGAAGTTGCATAAGAATTTTTTGTAAAGATTCACCATCTGACCTTCCTTCAAAGTCAATATATGTTACTGAAGCATTGACAGCAACAGTGCGCGTTGTTTGGATGCATTTCATTGGTATATCAGCTGCAGTTTCTGGATGTTGAACTGGCTCTTCAGGCTTTACTTCGATATTTTCTTTACTATCTTCAGTTTCTGGAGGCATTTCTGCTATTTTATAATCTTCAGGTCTATAAAAATATTACAAATCGTATTTATAATAAATATTTATTGATATAATTTTTCAATTCTTACTTTATGATTTCTCCATATTCATCTACTTTTATTTTTTCTTCAACAAATGGAAACATCGGATGCTGTTTTTTACTTTGTTTAAAAAAACCTGGTTTGTGTTCTTGTTTAACAAGTAAATCATGTTTTCCTTTTGCACCACCTACTTCTATTTCATCTTCAGATTCTGAACTAACATCTGCCGTTTCCCTACAAATTAGATTCATAAAAAAGTCAGATATCATTTGAAATAATGATTTAATGTTAAAAAATACAACTAACATTTTTTCTTGTTTCATCTGTTCCTGTTTTTGTTTTTCTTTTTTCATATGTTCATCCAATTCAGACCCTTCTAATTTTACTTTCTTTTTGATTTCTAAAGTAATATTTCTATTTCCTCCATTTTCTACAAGATCTCTAGCTAATGTACCTGGTGATGTTCTACTTGTTATGATGATACTATTTTGAAGATTACTACACCATTGTAAAAAAAGATCACGAGAGAAACCACATTCCATATCTGGAGTACTAGCCAATACAACCTAAATTAATTTATAAAAATTATTATAAAATTTTCAAGAAATTAACTTTTTCTAATTTATGATTAATAAAAATGATTTAAAATATATAATAACTAAATAAAAATTAAACTTATTTTTTTTTAAAATAAAATTATTTTAAATGTATTTTAAAAATACTTTTAAATTTTTATGTATAATAAATTTCAATAAATAAATTTTTATATACTGTAATACCTTTGGACTAGGAACTTGATTTAATTCAGCCATACTATGACATAATTGTAAATGTTTAAATTGAAATGGATTATTTCTTGCACCTTCAAAGCTTTTCATTAATTTATCACTCATCCATTCTATTTGTGATTTTGCAAATTCAACCACATTATAACTCACATTATTTAATAAAGCTAAAGAATAAGCAAGTAAACCAGATTCTTTATTTCGCCATAACTGATCTAACATATGTGCCAATTCTAACACTCTACCAGCAGTGTCAACTCCCACAAGAACATTTCCACCACCACGGAGAGTTTGTAGGATGTTTGCTATTAAAATTAAATATAAATTTTATAATATAAATATTATTGGAGAAAAAAATGTTAAGTTACTATTTGTATAAAAATAATTAATATACAAATGCATTTAATTTATTGCCTTTTTCTATAAAATATTTTCAATATTGGCAAAAATAAATTTATTTCTACTTACTCATTAATTTTTCATCCCTTGTTCGTCTTCTTGCTTGTTGATAAGTAGCATTAAAACTATCTGTTATCAGCAAAGATGGTCTTTGTAATCTCTCTAATTCACATCCATTCAAGTGTCTCTCTTTTTTATGATTAAAGTCAACTGCATATATAATATCTTCTTCACCAACTTTTACTATTTTCCATATAGTTCCACCAATCATGTGACCAGCTGGTAAAGGCGTTAATGTTACACCATATCCTTTTCCTTTCATCGATATACTCTGATTGTATTTTAATTGTACTATTTTATCAAATGCTGCATCAACATCATCGAGAGTAAATAAGTTGAAGTCTTCCATATTGTGACGGGACTAATAATATTAAGTAAAAAATATATAATATACAAAATTTTAATGATAAATAAAACTAAATTTACACTGATTAAATAACTTATTATACCTGATAAATATCATACATAAACATTTGACCCATTTTATAAACAGGAATTGTTGCATATATAGGGCAACTTAAGCCACATTTTCCAACTAAATATGGTAGAGCTCCTAGATGTAATGGGTCTGGGTAAGATAGCAAAACAGCATCAATTTGATGAACATGCCTAAAAAATAAATTTATTATAAATAAATTTTATATTATAATAAATACAATTATTCTATTTAAACTGTTAATACCTTTTTAATTCTTTTATGAAATCTTGATCAAAATTTTCATCCCATCCACAATCTAATAAAATACGTAGCTCATCTACTTGTAATATATAACATGGAGGCGATTCATCTAGTGCTCCAGATATAGCATGTAACTTAATAATCGATGTCATTGTAAAAAAATTGTAATTAGTTCTAAAAAGAAATAAAATTATATAATTAGTGAAATATATTTAGTAAAACGTAGATTATTTACATAAAAATGACAAGTAAACAAATAATTGAAACATTATAACAAATCATTTTTAATGCATCAAACAAAGATTTTAATAAAATTCATTCATAAAATGTTTTAAATTCTCAATTTAAAATAAGCGGCATTAACCTAAAAATATGTAATGGAAATTAAATTTTTACAATTAAATAATAAAATATGATTACAATTTAAAAATTATGTAGAAAAAAAATTTGCAGAAATTCTTTATTAAACGGATATTTAAGCACGCATCAGACAAATAAAAATATAAACATTTCTATGTACATAAACATTTTATTTATAACCTAAGTTTCTAAAAAGCGAAACAAGTTTTCGCGGTGTTCCAATGTTGTCGACTATTGCTAAAATTTGGCGGCAAACCAATGAAATATTTAAAAAATACTGTAAAACGTTTTCATTTTAATTTAAAGTCAATAAATCGGTATTATTCTAATATATATATATATATTTATATGTATTTTCCTTAAATAAAATATTTTAGTTATAGATGCGTTTTAAAATATTTAAAAAATTGCCATTTAATTCAAAATATTTCTTATCTGTCTTATTGCTATATTTTATGTATAATGTTTTAAATCGAATGAAAATATTTAATATTTATGTATTAATATTTATAAAATTTTTTTTATTTTAATTTTAACGGTATTTATGTATTGTTTAAATAAAATTACCGAAAATATTATTAATTTAAAATTGTAATTTATGAAATGATCAAAAACATTATGAAGTAGAGGCAGCAAATAATTTATAATTCGATTATTTTCTAATAATAGTTAAATTTGATATTTCCGCTTAAATTTTCTATTTAAATCTTGTTACTAGTAATTTGACCGTCATCTTGTCTTAAATTTACGCAAACAAGACTGTCACAATATTCTTGTACAAATAAATAGCTGTGATTTCAATTGTTTTATTTTCTCTTATTCATTGTTAATGCGCTACTCCAATAAAAAATAGTTTCTTACAGTAAAAGTCATTAGATAAATATATTTAAAACAAAAAAGAAAAATTGGCGGCGGCACCTGCCGCCGGTCGCGCCATGTTCTTCCCTCTCTCTAGCGTTCCGGTACTAAAAGCAATGAGCGAGGGAAAGAGAAACGTTGAAGAGGGGAAGGTCAACTTCCGGCGGCGCCATTAGTCTACCACTCCGGCGACGGCGCTTCTTTTCTCTCCTGCGTGTATGTGTCTTTAGCAGAATCTCACGCGCGTCTTATCCACTTTTGGTATTCGCAGCGTGCATTAATTTTTATCCTACGAAAACGTCGGGAAATACGTAAGTACC
Source organism: Chalcis sispes (assembly GCA_949987625.1). Lineage (NCBI taxonomy): Eukaryota > Metazoa > Arthropoda > Insecta > Hymenoptera > Chalcididae > Chalcis > Chalcis sispes. Next base: position 50,671,704 of record OX465098.1, on the reverse strand, counting down.
ACCTTATGTTTAGAGCGATAAGCATCATACGTAAAATCAACACATCGCGAATGAACGATAAAATGAATAATGAATTTCCCGGTGGTACGTTGTAAAGACGGACCAGTCGCGCAAAATTCTTGTCAAGAAAGAGAGGGAGACAAGTGGGGCCATTTCCAACTGCATATTTTTCTACCGTTAAAATATTATATGTTATAGATGTTTTTTTCGTCTAATATTAAATGAAATAAATATTTAACTAAGAAAAAATACATTTTGAAGTTAAAATAAAAATTTCATAAAAAATTGGCGGTTTAAGTATCGACGTGCCGCGCGGCAACGCTCGTTTTTTTTCTTTCTCTTTCTTTCCTCTTTTTCGTTCATTCGCTTGCTTGTGCGCATCTTCGTGCGTCGCGCGTTTCGTTAGCGTCGCGTCGGTCTCATAAGTTCTGTTTGTCTCTCTCGCTCAAGGCCTGACTCACGCCAGAGGAAAATCGTCCGCCCGCACTCACCCCGGCTCATCGACTTGTCTGCGAATCTTCTGGATTTGTTTTATTTCATATTCATATAAAAATGAGCAATCTGGTTAGTACATCGCATAATTTGATTCATAAATTTTTTGAGCCTTACAATTATTGTTAGTAAATGTAAAAATATCAATTATATACATGTATATAAGCGATGCTTAATGAAATTTTCAAAATGCATGCTATTCAGAATTATTACAAGTTTCTACGTTTTATATCGACTATTCATAATTATTAATGAATTGATTCAATTTTACAATTGATTCCCATTGCGTTTATAGTATTTTATCTCGGGCAATAAAATCAATAATTAGACAAACGGTAATAATATGAGATTAAACTCATTTATTATTGCTCCTTTTAATAGATAATTGAATATTACATCACATTGGTAACATCGTGATCGGTAATAAAGCTTTAATATGTTGAAATAAATTGATAATGGATACATCAAATGTTTTTAAACTTGTTTCTTTTATAAATAAAAATTTTTATAGAATAAATATATAAATAAATGATTTTCTTGATTATTTTAATCGATTTGTTCTTAATAGATAAAATTAAAGTGTATGTAGTACATAAAACTTAAAATGCTGTCTGTTCAAATAACTCATTTTAATAATTGATAAAATAGAAATCGTAATATAATTTGATTATTTATCGATAAATTGCCATTTTTTTTTTTCATAAAATACCGATTATTGAATATTCTCATGATACTGAAACGCGAGTGATTTTTTTCTTAGCAAGGTTAATCTGAACTTCAGAGGGCTCTCTATGTATCCGTATTTACACGGAAACAGCGAATCGTTAAATATTATCTTTATAAACAATTACAAGATGCAACGATTAATCAGCGAATAAAAGCAATGAATTTTTAAATTTGATTTCAATTTTTATTAAAATTGTGTTTTAATAAATTTTAGCTTTCTAAAATATGTGTAGTATACTGTAATTAAAATTTATATTTAAGTTATATAAAAATGTATTTAAGTTAAAATATGATTAATTTAAATCTTTAACCCCTTAACTTGTACGCTCGAGTTAATTTGAGCGCGCTAAACAGGCTTTCAAAAAAAACTGCGTTAAGGGGTTAATTGCATTATCAGATTAATAACTTAATTATTTATTTTAAATAATATTTTAACATCTAATTTTTTTTATATTAATATCTGTTAGACTTTTATTTTAAAATTTTTAATATTAGAGATATCAAACAAGTTCTTTAAATTGTTTTTCATTTATCGCACTTAAAAAGACTATACTTATAGCATTATAAATATAAAATTCAATATTTACATTATCAAATTATTCATAAGTATTTTTGAAAAAATTACTTGTGAAAATAGAATATACAATTTGTTTATGTGTTTATTTTAATTAATTTTATTGCTTGAAAATAACTAACAATTAAAATATATTTTAATAAAATTTAAAATAAATAAAGGCTTTATTTCACATTAATATTTAAGTATTAATATAAGCACTAATATTTTTAAATTCTACTTTTTTTACAGAAAATGGTATCACCCAGCTCACCGGTAAGATTTTTTGTATATTATGAATATTTTTATAGCTCTGTATAGAAATTTATTCAGTATCAAGAATAAGATATAATATTATTGTTTTATGTATTTTAATAAATTGAATACTTTATTTTTAAATAAAAAATAATTTTAAATTATCATTTTTCTCTATTTTTATAAATATATTAAAAATTTAAGTAACTTTAAGTACTTTTCAAGTAACTTTTCAATGTAAAATTTTAAATTTAAAAAAAAAATAAAAAATAAACATTTAAGCTTTTGTTAGAAAATTTGATATGTTTTATAAAAATTTTGTGATTCAATTATAGTTTTACAAAAATAGCTAAGATTTAAAAAAAATGTTTTGACTCTTGGAGTGATCAATTTTTATTTTAACGTTATATAGAGGAAGACGAAGATCTTCGTTGGTCGACTACCGGAAAACTGTCGGAGTGACGAGCTACGCCACCTGTTTCTGCGTTTTGGCGAAGTCACCGAATGCGATGTGATGAACCGCTACGGTTTCGTGCACATGGCCCGCGAGGAGGACGCCGCAGAAGCAATCAAGGCCTTACACAACACCGTGTTTAAGGGGGCAACCATCAATGTCGAGCAGTCCACCGGCAAGTCACGAGGACGTCGAGATGACAGACGCGGTGGTCCCATGCGCGGCGGCAGAGGAGGACGAGATGGAGGCCGCGATACTCGTCCCGGTCCGTATAACGACAGGAGAGGTTTGTTGAAATACACCGCGTCGTTCGTAACTTCTGAAAGAAAATGATTTTTTCTTGAAAAATTGAATGAAAAATTTTCTCCGTACTTTTTTTACGAACGAAGAAAATTGTACGTGTCGAGATTATGATTATTACCCCGTGTTTAAGCGTTTGTACTTTTAAACTAATACTATGCAACTAAAACGATTTTTTTTTACGGAGAAAGGAATATAATTGTTTTATAAGTTAATGAAGGTTGAAATTATAATTAAATAAATTATAAATATTATTGAATATCTTAAAAATTTGCACAAAAATTTTTAATTAAAATTACTTTTACATAATCGGGAAATTTGAAAATTATGAAAAAGTAATTTGTTATTCAAATATATAATTTAAAAGAGTTTGATTGAAATTAAAATTATGATATAATCTTTTAGTTAAAATAATTTACAAAAGTGTATAAAAAATTTAATGAAATAGCATTATTCTATATTAACTACTGATTATAGTCTAGCATAGAATCCTTTAATTGATTCATTTTCTTAGTGTTGATGATGATTCCAAAAATATTTAACCCATTCCACCACTAATAATATGACATAATTTGTTAATTAAAAACACTATTTAATTATTACAACTTTTATTTCAAAGAAACCTTAACACTAAACTTCACATAAAATTAAAATAAAGTTGTCAATGATTTTTTATGCATAAAATGATTACGCAAAGACAGACCGGCGTTTCGCCGGCTTAGTGCTTTAATACCATAATATAGTTGACCGGCGATTCGCCGGCTTCGTGTGTCAATGGATTAATAAAAAAATTATTTCTTAATCATACATCTTCATTGACTTACAAAATTTTATTACAAAATGGAAGTATTGATTTAAAGCAAAAGAATGTCTGCAGTTAATTTTTTTTTTTTTTTTTTTTTTTTTTTTTTTTTTTAAGACCAACTTTTACATCAACCCAATATGTAAACACAGTACATTGCATTATTAAAAAAAAATTTTTTTTGTATGAGCTATTATTTTTTGGCTTTATATCATGTATTGGTGAATACTAGATATTTTCATTATATCATTATATGCAATCATATATGTTTGCATCTTTAGATAACTTTAAAGAATATTGAGTGAAATCAAACGTATTAAATTATGAAATGAAGTATGCTTATTTCATGTTCATTACATCAACAGTATTTGCATGTATTAGTGTTAAAATATATTTCAATGAATTATAACATTATTTTAAATATTTTTATGCAAACATATATTTATATATGCATTTTATTCAACTAGATGTAGAATTGCACAATTTTATCTTTATCATTGCTTTTCAATACATAATATTTTATTTTAAAATACTTTTGCACTTAAATTTAGATAAACCTTAAATATTTACATTGTCATTAAATTCATCTAGTATTTTTTGTTCTTAAATTCATCTAGTATTTTTTGTTCTTAAATTCACTAACAAAAATGGTTTATGGTGCATATAATTAGATTAACGTACACTTATAAAAATGGGTGTAATATACAATTTTTGGAAAATAGTATTAACTGCATGATTCTTTTTTAATTATTCTAACCTCAATATAATCACTTGTAATTCTATCATAAAAAATCCTATTTTTGTCACACATTTATTTTTAAAGTTAACAAATAATTTGTCAAAAGAAATTATTTTTGTTGAAATGCAATGAAATTTTGTTTTATATTAAATTGTTCATAAAAATAAATTCATAATATAATTTGTAAGTGTATATTAAGTAATTTTTCATATATATTTATTTGTATAATTTAAACAAATTTGAAGGCTCTGGCTCAAAATACGAAGTCATTATTACACCTTTGTTGTACTCATTATTATTTTTATTTTGCATTTCAACTACACTTGTATAAAATGATAAAAAAAATTTCATTTGCATTACATTTTTTTAATCCAAATTTAACTGATAATATATTTTCATTTTTCAAATTAGTTATTGTCTTAAAAATCATCATTCATTTCTATGTTATCATTTTACGACATAGTTTGCAAGAACCCACTAACTTTTAATTTACAAACGTTTAAGCTCGAGTAATAATCTATCCCTGTGTTGATATTCTTGGTAATTTTAAATTGATCGTCGTCGAAATTGTCTAAAGTTAGAAAAAAAAAAAAGAATAAAAAATAAAATAAAGTAAAGTAAAAATGTCGAAGTAACTTTTATTTGAGAGCGAGACGATAGTTAGGGGCTTCAATGCAATTCGAATACCTAACTGCACATCTCAAATACACAGTCAAAAAGCAATGAAGGGTCCCCTTCTTTTTCCATTTGTTTCACGGATGCCGGCTTGTTTTCGTCTTCCCCATCCTACAGTGCTCCCAATACACAATGTCGGCTATGACGGGGCAGCCGCCGGAGGCGGTGGCTACACAGACTACAACCGGGGCGGTGGCGACTTCAGCGGTAGAGGTGATTTCAGCGGTGGTTACAATGACCGAGGTGGCTACGGCCAGAACGTAGGTGGAGCGGCTATGGGTTACACATCCACGGCACCGATGGGTGGGTATGGACCAGCTGGTGGAGCAGTGGGTGGCTACGGACCCACGGGTGCCGTTGACTACGGCAGGACCGACTACGGCAGGACCGCTGACTTCGGTGCGAGAACAGACTATGGGAATCGAGGAGACTTTCCAAGTATCGTATCTTTTAATTTAAAAATTTTTTTTATTTAACTTTTGTCGAGCTATGTCTTTCTTATAAATAGCTTAGCTTTATTATTTTTTAAATTATCTCTGAAAGTGTATTTTTCTGAAAAATAACATTTTTTAAATTTAATATTAATTTCTTTTTTTATTTTGCAATTAATTTTATTAGCTGACCTTATTTCTTCTATCATATCAAAAAATATAGTATTTGCAAAATTTTGAATATAAATTTAATTTGATTGAAATTCATGCTAAAAAGAAGATAAATCTTATTAACATAAAATTTTGATAATTGATCGTTTAAAACTTAATTATTTATATATATTATTTTAATTCTTCCAATAAACTAATATATTTATGATTAAAAATTGTTGAATTAAATAACATTGTTATCATAGTTTAAGTAATTAAAAAAAAAAAATCATTAAATATAATGATATATATATATATTCTCATTGATTATATTAAAAATTTGACGGTAAAGAATAGTCAAAATTTATATTTAAAAAATGAATTTTATTTTTTTAAATAACAATTATACATGAAACAGACTTTTTTGTTTAAAATGTATGTTAAGTAGTGAGTAGAATTATTAATTTATGTTTTCAATACAGTTAGAAAAAAAAAATTTTCAAAATTCAAAGAAACTACAAATCAAAATTTTTTTTGCTTGCATACACAAAACTAAAGTCATATATTTTTTAATAGTGTGTGACTATTCAGTGGCGGGTGGCGGAATGGCTGGGGACTTTAACAGAGCAGCGCCTGGTCCTGTCGACTATGGACGCACCGACAACTTCGCCGCTGGTAGGGCAGACGCTTATGCACCACGCGCTGACTACGACCGCACAGCTGCCGGTCCAATGAGGAACGGCAGCGGTGGCGTTGCTGCCGGTGGTTATGGTGCCGGATATGGCGACGTTGGGTGAGTAGTTTATTTTATTTTTTTACTTTTTCTAACTGTAATTTGATAGTAAGAGCTTGTAAATTAGTTCAAAAATATATGCTAAGTTTATATTTTAATTGCATTTTGTTAATAACTATTATTATAAAATTTATGCTGTCATAAGAAATATTATATAAATTTTAAAAAGAATAAAATTAAAAAATAAAATACTACTATTAAGGTTTATTCAATATTTGTTTATCATTTGAATTTTTATTTTTATTTATTATTTTAAAATAATAATAAGAAAGATTAATTTTGGATGTAATTAAAATAAATTATTAAAAAAATCTGCAAAATGTAAGTTAATTATATTTTATTAGTTTATTATTGTTTTTTAAATTTATTTAGGTAACTTGAATGATACTAAAAATATTATCAAAGATAACAATTATTTAATTATTATCTAATAAATAGTAAACTGCTAGAATTAAACATTTGTCTTAATAAGCTTGCAGTTTAATATTTTTTTAAATCTTCAGTGACCTAAAACATTAAGGTGAACATCAGTATACAGTGTATTATTAAATATCAAAATTTCTAAATTTTTTTTCATACACAACTGATTTAGCTCAATAGACTTGCAACTTATGATTCTTAATAAATTGTAAGTAAAATTTACTATAGGATTGAGCTATAGCAATCATTCTTTAACAGACACCATGCTTTTCTGTTACTAGAAGTATGGTCGATTTAAAAGAGACATTAAAATTTAAAAACATTGTAAATTTTTCAAAAAGTTTTGCAACAATATTTTTTATCGATTTATTATACATTTATAAATTTTAAAATAAAAAATGTGTGAATATTAAGCAAAATGATTTGATTCCTAGTAATTGCAAAACAAAATAGTACATTAAACATAATCAAATCAAAGTATATGAAAGATAACTATAGCGCAATTTTTTAATTTTTGCTTCTAAAATCAAAATAAATATTATAATTTTGTAAACATTTTAATATTTTATTATAAACTTTACTACTTAACATTCAAAACTTCTTTTTTATTTTAATTTAGCTTAATTTAAATAAATTTAATAATATTGAAACAATGAGAAATAAAATTTTGTTTCATCACAAGTAAATAGCATTATTTTTAATTTTTTATACATGCCAATAATATTTTAAATTTATAATCCATTTTATCATTTATATATAATATTATTTGAATGGATTTTTTATAATCCATTATTTTATTTATTTACTATATAATCATACCTATTTTATTATTTGTCCATTATTTTAATTAACTACAATTTCTATTTTTATTAATCTTATTAATTTTTTTTATTACTTTAATCTTATCTTACTATTTCTTTTCATATGGTTTTATTAAAATCTATGTATTTTATTTCCTATTATCCACCTAAAAATAATATACTGGAACTATTAACTAAGTAAACTAGATACACAGTTTGTAGCTTGGTACTCCGAAATTCGATTTATTTATATTTAAAAAATAAATACATTAAAATGTTGAATTTTTATATTTAAAAAAAAAAAAAAAAAAAAAAAATTAATTTATTATAAAATTTTATCCTGAATAAATAAACTAGATTCTATTATTTCTTTAATTTCAATTTGATATTCTCTCTGGCTTTTATTCAAACTAAAATTTTATAGTAATTTTACAAATTCATTCAAATTTAATTTAATGTTGAATAGACCTATCAGTGGGGCACCGAGCTACAGTACTGGTGGACCTAGCTACAATACTGGTCCTGGACCACAAGCAGACATGTTCAGCCGAAGAGCTGGAGGCACTGTTCCCAGTGGTGGATATCAAGTTGGAGGGTGCGTTTATCTAGAAATTAATGCTTAACTTTTTAACATTTGCTTTATTTGTTTTCTTAATGAAGAATTATTATGTAAATCACAAATTTTCGTTTATATTACTAATAAACAGCTAAAATTTATTCTTCAAAGAAATCATTGTTAAAGAGTCCAAAGGGTCTGAATTCAAATCGGAGATACTTTATTTATGTATCTCTAAATTTTAATTTATCCTTGCTTAAACTTTGTGATCAGTTAATAACACATTTTATAAATTAAAATATTTTATGATGACAAAGAATGCATATTTTCTTGTTATAATATGTTAAATGATATTTTTTTATATAAGGCTTGTGTTAACAAGATAGTAGCTTTTCTACATAATTTTGAATAACTGTTTGTTATAAATATGCTATAATATTTTTAAAAATTTATTTTGAAACCATTAATAAATTTTAAAATGTATGAATTATTTTAATTATCTTCCTTTATCATAATATAATTAAAATTAAATTATATTTAAAAAATCACACACGTTTATTAAAAGTATACATTACTGCATGCAATGTTCGTTGCACACTTTTGAAATTTTAATTTAATATTATTCCGTTAATAATTTTCAATTATACTTTTTTTACAGATACACAGAAGGATATGACAGAGCAGATCCCTACGGCCCACCACGCGGAAGCGGTCGGTAAGTAACAATTTTTTTTAAAATCAATATTTTGTGTTTTAAAGAAGTCGGTGGTTCATGAGCATTGCAGAATATTTCGAGTTAAAAAAATAAATAAATAAATAAATAAATAAAAGAAAGCAGAAAGTAAAAAATGCGAAAAGGAACATTGAGCTAAGTAACTGACCTTGCGCTCTCGTTCTTTTGCGTTTCATCGCTTTTAAGCTTCTCCGAATTGACTCCGAATGAGCGTAAAATACAATAACTAATGCGCAGAGCGACACTTAATATAGTATTGTGTAAAAGTGTAAGATGTAACATGATTCGAATCCATTTTGGCAACATTAAACAAATACTTCTTTATTGTACGATGTTCTGTTTTTTTTTTTGTTTTTTTTTTGTTTTTTTTTTTTGTTTTTTTTTTTTTTTTATCTATATAAGATTTATTATTTTCATTTAAAAAATATATTTTAATATTTGAAAAATGTAATTTATTGTTGCCATTTGATTACAAATTTTCATAATTTTACATGCGTATAACACAAGCGCGCGTCACCCAAAAGAAAAAAACTGATTGCGACGTTACAAACGCGAATCTTTGTATATTGCGAATGCGACCTCTACTAGCGATCCAAAAAGCATGATGCAGAGCGACAAAAAAACAATTAAATTCACTATCTTTCCGTATTTAAATTTTTTAATTTCGTTTTTCATAGCAAACAAAAATATACCTTCAATAAAATTAATTTTAGACAATTTCGGTTAAAAAATTTTGAAGACTTTTTAGCGAAGAAAAAAAAAGAAATATTTAGTGGTTGGAATTAAATTCAAATCGAACTGAATTATTTTTTTCTTTGAACTAATTTCAACGATATACATGCGCTTGCGTACTTCACGTTTTTAATGTACTGTAAAATGATTTTACTTAAATTAAATTTATATTGAATGTCATATTATAAATTTGTATGCAATTGTAATATTATTAAAAATAATATTGATTACAATAAAACAAATTGAAATGTCATTAACTTTTTATATAAAAAGCATCACTCTTTGTTTTTATTTATTATATAATTATGTATTTATAAAGTATATTATATAATTTGTAAAGTAATACGTCTTTTGTTAATTCTACAATAATATTAATTTTTTGATAAATTAAAATAATCTTCATTGAGAATATCATTGCACAGTTACATTATTTGTATACACTGAGCTCTCGACAGAAAACTATTCACACAACATAGTAATTATAACAAAGGAAATAAAAGTTACATCTTACATTTTATGCTGCGCTGTGAAAAAAAAAACAAACAAAAAAAAAAAAAAAAACAAAAAAAATAAATTTATCAAACGATTAATCCTGCGATTTCTCATTTTTTTTAAACTTTTAGCTTCCCAGGCCCGGCAGACGCGATGCCACCGAGGTACTAATTAACCGAAAGTACCTACGAATGAAAGCGAATAATAACACGCAAAATGGCAAATAAAAAAAAGTTTGAGAATACGGCGGTTAGAGTGCGCGAACTTATGTCTACACACACAACGCCCCTCTCGAACTCAGCCCACTTACCGACAAATGCAGTTTGATTCGTGTATACATATAATTATATTCTTAGATTATAAAATTTGAAAAGAACAAACGAAGCTGAATGATCGAATTAGAGCTAGATCAAGGTTAAGTGTGGATTGAAATAAATGAAATAAAGTAAAATAAAATATAATATACGAAAAAATGGTTAAAAACTTTGTAAAGAGAATTCGAGAATCTGCGAAGGAGCGAGAGTTGGACGAGCACAGAAGCCATTCGACAACTACGAATTGTAATAGAAATTTAACATTTTTATACTGTTGATTTTGTCAAAAGAAAAAGAATCTACTTGACATACACATACATATTATATATACATTTAAAAAAAAGAAAGCATATGCGAGCATTCGTTTCGGTGAATTTAACCTAATGTTTGAGAAAGTGTAAATGCAAGAATCAAATCTTGCTATATTAGGAATACACATAAATTTACTTAGGCTATAAACAGAACCGATGACTTCAATTATTTCTTCCTAGTTTAGTGTTATTTGATATTATAATGGACATGCTAGTGATTAATTTAGAATTGCTGTATTATTTTCTTTTCTTTTTACATATGTAAGAACCTGAAAAAAAAGTGTTTTAAATAATATTCATCAATAAAACGAGAGGAAATGCTTAAAGCTGCTTTCATTAAACAACCGTGTATCTTTTTAGTTCTAATAAATGTAACTAATCATTCCTGATCCTTATTAAAAATAAATTTGCATCTAATTTAATAGAAAATTCTTTTAAACTTATTTTATTAAAAAACATTTCATACTAATTAAAAATCATCTAACCTTTAACAAATTTTATCCTATTATCTAATTCCTTTTAAAGTATTTGTGTATAAAATGTAATAAGTATTTAATAAAATATCTTTTAAAGTTTTGGAAAAATTAATGTATAATTATAAATAATTTATTGTTTTGAATAAATTAAATCTTAATACTATAATATTGAGTACACAAACATGTTTGCTGCAAAGAATTTCAGGTAACTTTTTTTTTCAATGTTTTCGATTTTTAAGTAGAAAATATAATTATACATTAAATTTTACCTCAGAGTTAACCCAACATAACATCAAAACATTTTCAAAGACATATTGTTATTAATTTGGTATAAAAAAAGTGAAGGAACACACAAGAAAAAAGCAAGTGAAAATTGAAAAACAAGGATAAAATCATCGTCGTCATATATACACTGCGCCTACGCGTAGCGAATATCTGAAGAATCTGCGCTGCGTCTCCGTCTATTTCTTTCTCTCACTCTCTCTCTCTCTCTCTCTCTCTCTCTCTCTCTCATCGAAATGAAAAACATTTGCGAAAATGCGAAACGAGAGAGAAACTCGGCGTCTAGCTAGCGCAAATAATTCATCTTGGCGGCGATATTTACGAACTCCACTTTTTTTAATGGATAAGGGAATGCAATCGTCGAAAAAAGAGCTATGTCCGCCAATGCGTGCGGTTTTTTTTTTTTTTTTTTTTTTTTTTAGAGAAAAAAGAGAGAGAGATGCGAAGCTGGCGATGAGAATGCGTTTGCGTCCCCAGCGGCTTTGCGATTATGAAGGTATGTTTATTATACAAAAAGAACGCGTGCGTCACTTAAAATAATTCTATAGCTGATATGATGAACGTCCCATAAGCGTATCTTCTTATTAGGCTCATTTTATTTTGGCCTGTGATTCATTATTGAAGAATGCATATTATGAAAATGACTTTGTTCATTATTTTTATCATTATTCATTTCAACTTAATGTGCTGAACGGAAAAATTAAAATCCTCTGCTTATTTTTTCATTCAATATTTTTTATATTATGAATATAACAAAAATTAAATCAATTTTGACATTAATTACAAAATTATGTAGTTTTAATTCAATTTAAATTTCAATTTTTTGAAATTCTAATTTATTATTTTATCAGGCATAACGATTATACAAACAACGGTGCATACTTTGAATAGAAGTCATATTCGTCATACAGAGTAAATGTTTGGCTGAAATCGGATTTCAATCGAATAAGAAATATACAGAAAGTCATTTGAACATTGTTTTTAAAAATTTCTTTAAAATTGCGATTCAATATACGTATGTATTCGTTGACATAAAATTGGTTCTAAATTTCTTTCAAAAGATAAAAACAAATTTAAAAATTTATTCAATTTCGTTATCGTGATTAATTATAACATGTACTTCAATCATTTATAATTAATAATATTTTTGCAAATACAATTACTATATATATTTAAACAATGAAAAAAATATTTAAGTGAAAATTTAAAGATTAATTACAATTAATCACGATAAAAAAAAAAAAAAAAAAATATTCCCTCGCATGCTTCATTGAAACAATTCAAAATTAAAAATATTTATGTTCATCTTTTAACATGAGATTGCTACCAAACATTTTCTAGCGAAATATGCGTTTGAAAAAGGTACGTTTGCAATTTTTTTTTCTGTTTCCACATAGAATGATTAAAGCGTACGGGACTGGATCATTCTGTTTGGCAATCCCTTTGTTTGTCCTCGAATTTTCTTTCTACGCGATAACGATTTTTTCTAAAACGAAGAAAGTCGAAATAGTATTAATCCGTATTAATATAAATGCTCAAATTTTTTATAATGTCACAGCAAAAATTCATTTGTGTATTCTTCGAAAAAAATCTTTTTAAAACAGTGCATTTCATAATACTTTGTATATTGCGATAGTTGTAAAACACTTTGAAAAATTTTGTTGCAAAATTGTCACTTCGGCAGAAAAAAAAATTATGGTCCGCATCATTTAATCGTTTTAGGTCGGTTTTCAAGCGCGCGATTACAATCTCTCTGAGTATTTAAAAAATGAAATCGCTTACAAAATTATCTTATTTGTGCTATGTATAGGTTTAGGCAATTTCCTTGATCACAGTCACCGGGTGTACACTTTTTTCCTTTTTCGCCTTAGGCTCTAAGTTCCAGTATTTTTCTATAAATCTCTAACATGTTCTTACTGTTAAGTAACATTAGCAAATAAGAAAAATAAAAAAAATTAATTTCTTAAAATAATACTTTATCATTAAAATTTTTCATAATAGGTGGCAACCCGGATGAGCAAGGTCATCGGATATTTTTGAGATGAAATTACGAAAATCATAGCTGAATCTTGACTTGTGGAGGTGTGATCCTTGACATGCTTCAAAGTGTCCATGACAGACTTCACCGCTTAAGAAAAGCTTGTTATTGAGATAGAAAAATATTTTTTTCTATTAACAACTGTAATAACCAGAATTATGAAGTTTAAAAAAATTTGTTTTCATACCGTATAAAAAAAGTTGTTGAATAATAAATAAAATTTATTCAAATCTATTTCTAAAATCTATTTCTTTTATTACACCAGTACACCAGATTTAAAACCAAAAAAATATTTTTAAGCCAAAAAAAATATTATATTAAAAATATTAAAAAAATATTATTAGATTTAAAACAAAAAAATATTTTTAAATATTTTTAATTTTGTACAAATACAATATTTTAATATAAAATACTAAAATCAACTATAATTGAGAAATCGTTATTGACTTGAATTTACATAAAAAATCAAATCTTTTGGCAATTCATAAAATTTTATAAGTATTCTACTGTTTTGAAACAATTATAAAGAACAACTAAAGAATATAAATTTAATGATTTATTTATCATAGATTTAAAGGTTTATAATTTTTTTTTATTGATTGCAAAATTTTTTAAATTTATAAAAAATAAATTTTAAAATTTGTTGAAACAAAGATTAAAACAGTGATAATAATAGTTGAATTTTTTTTTTTTTTTAAACATTATATTATTATATTTAATACAAATAAATATTCATAGTTTGCATTACAATCTTTAAATTTGGATTCAATACAAAACTTAATGAACCTAGCAATACACTTAATCCTTAAATATATCAATTTTTATATAATTACTGTACTTATTTAAAATAATTTTTAAATAGAATGTCTACAATTAATTTTGTTTAGCTTTTATTGGCATTAAAACTTTTTGGCGCATGAAAAATGTAGTAACATTTTAAATTTAAAACATTAAATAAAAGTAGCGTGTAAAGGAAAATAACGAGAAATGTTATAGTAAATAAAATAAATCTGGGATTGAATACAAATTTATTTGCCCTTTTTTAAAATTAAGATTAATTAATAGTTTTATTAATAACCCTGGGTTGAATTTTTAAATGAATAAATATGTTAATATCATTTGGCATGTAAAATTAGTGTGTTAGTAATTCATATGATGTTAAAAACATGAATTTTTATTTTTTTATATTATATAAAACTGTACAAAAAAAATATATAAAAATTAAATTATTTGGACCATTAAATGTGTAGAGCCTTGAGTCAAAAATTTAATTGATTTATTTATTTTATTTTTTAAAAACATTGAGAAATCGTTATTGACTTGTATTTTATTAGAATTAAAATTAATTTTATAAAAAAATTTATTTAAGAATAAATATTTTATAGTTTTTCCAAATAAAATACGTGAAATTTTATTAATAGTTTATATTTGTTAGACTTAAGATGAACAACAGTTTAAAGTAATAAAAAAATTTAATTTAATTAATTATGTTTGTACAAGCTTATTAAATTAAAAATATAAATTAAATTTAATATTATTTAAAATTAAAACTATTAAGTAAAAAAAATTATACGTAATTTACGTGTGTGAGAAATCCCTATCCTCCCCTCATCCCTCGGCACCCGCCGCTTTGCTCTCGGGACAGCATGTTGCTGGCACTTTAACGGCAACCGTGCTGCGCAACGTCGGCACGCTTTACTATTGGGGTAATAGTAAAAAAAATTAATAAATATTTAATAAAAACGAATTCAATTTAAAATTGGTTAATTTCTCATATAGTCGTGCTTATAGTGCATTTACAAGTATTTTAATAAATATATATTGAACAATCTGCTGATTGGACTGTTTAAAGTTCAAACTTTTATAATAGTGGCTTTAACTCATAAATTGATGTCTTTAAGAATGAGATTTTCGTAAGCTATTTACCGCCAAATTTTCACGCGCATTTACGCGCGGTTCAATGTGATTTAGTTTTTGTTTGCCTGTTTATTATTTTGTGATACAATTTAATTAGTTTGCTTTCAATAATTGATTTTATTATTTTTATAAATTATAATTATTCTTTACAATAAATTTTATAAAGTGCAATTGGATTGCACGTAATATATATTTAAAAACTTCTCGTTAAATTTTATCAGCTTAACATGGTAAATATTAATTGTAATGTAACACGATTTCCACTTTTTTTTGTTTTCTGATGATTACCTTTAATTTTCTAGAGTCGACCCAGTTCACCAGGTTTATCTGAAAGGCACGATGCCATGACATCACCTGCTCCTGATATAGATGATCCTTTTGAAGATGAGAGTCGATTACTTGGTGATGACATTGTTGAAGAAGAAGATGGAGAAGAATTGTTTGGTGATAATATGGAAGCGTATGTTGATTTATTTAATTAACAATCATTCATAGAATATATGTTATACAAATTTTAATAAATTTTAAATTTAAGATTAAATTGGATCATACAATGAATTAAATATTTTACTTTGAGTGTTTTTCGTTTGCTATTCAATCTATGAATACAATTTTGATTTGAATGCAATAACATAAAAGAAAATTAATATAATATTACAAACAATCAATTTAAATAAATTAATTTGTAAATAAATTTTAATAATATTTTTAAATTATTTATAGATCTAATCATTTTTATTTTTTATTTTATTGTAGTGATTATCGACCTATGTCAGCTCTTGACAGATATGATCCTGAAATGGTCGATGATGAAGAATATTCAGAATTATCACAAGGAGATCGACTTGCAGCTGAAGCAGCTATGCAGAAAAGAGATCGAGCTGCTGGTATCATTAGAGATGATAGAGACTTATTATATGGTATGTATTCCTTTTAAGTTAAGTTATAACAAAATTTATATTATTGTTTACATCTTATAATTTAAAAAAAAACTTTTGAATATTTATCATATGAATTTATGTTTATAAATAATTTTTATTTTAGATGAAAGTGACGATGAAGATCTCTCTCGAAAACGTCGTATGGCTGAAAAAGCTGCTACTGGAGAGATAGAAGACACTGAAGTAAATTTTTACTATTATATTTTATTATAAATTTACTGTCTATTTTATAATCTCGTTATAAATATAACACCAACATGTTTTAGATGACTGAGTCTATTGAAAATTTAGAAGATACTAAAGGTCATTCTGTTAAAGAATGGGTTACTATGCTTGCTCCTAGAAATGAAATTGCAAATAGATTTAAAAGCTTCTTGAGAACTTACACAAATTCAAAAGGGCAGTATATATACAAAGAACGTATTAGACATATGTGTGAGAGTAATCAAGTAATTATTAGCATTAATTTTTAAACTTAGTGTAATTGTAATATAGAAACTATTTTTAAATCTTCATTATTTTACAGTCTAGTTTTATTGTTGAGTTTACCGTCCTTGCAAGTAAAGAACATGTTCTTGCATATTTTTTGCCAGAAGCTCCATTTCAAATGTTAGAAGTATTTGATGAAGTTGCTAAAAATCTTGTTTTAACAATTTTCCCTAGTTATGAAAGAGTTACGACTGAAATTCATGTAAGAATATCAGAATTACCTCTAATTGAAGAATTACGAACATTTAGGTAAAATTCATTTAAAATTTTTTCTTTTATTTAAAACAACATATTTATTAATTAAAATATTTAGGAAGCTTCATTTGAATCAATTAGTAAGAACATTGGGAGTTGTAACTGCAACAACAGGTGTGCTGCCACAATTATCTATTGTAAAATATGATTGTGTTAAATGTGGTAATATTTTGGGTCCTTATACTCAAACACAAAGTCAAGAAATTAAACCTAATACATGTCCTGAATGTCAAAGTAGTGGTCCATTTATGGTAAGCTTTTAACATTTTTTTAATTATTTAATTTTTTGAGGATGAATTTATATAAAATAAAATGCACAATTTAATGACATTTTATAAATTAATATTTTTATAATTTAATTTTAAAAATATATTTTATAATAGCTCAAACAAAATCAAATACTAAAAACTTAAATTGAAATTTAATAATTCTTATAAATTATTTATAAGTACAAATAATTTTTTTATTTTTAAATTATTTAAAATAGATTAATATGGAACAAACAGTATATCGCAATTATCAAAAAATTACTATTCAAGAATCACCTGGAAGAATTCCAGCAGGTAGAATACCTCGAAGTAAAGACTGTATTCTTTTATCTGATCTTGTTGACCGTTGTAAACCTGGAGATGAAGTAGACATCACTGCAATTTACACAAATAATTATGACGGATCTTTAAATACAGAAGAGGTAATAAAATAATTCTTATGTATTTATGTATCAAAATAATAATTTTGAACTTGATATTTATTCATTAAAAAATTAAAATGAGACACAATATAAGGTAATAGAATCGTTTATACTTGTAATAATTAATTGTAAACTAACTGTGTTGTAATTATTTATTTGTTGAATGTTTCAATTTTCAAATAATATATATAAATAATTTATTTTGAAATTATTGCACATGAATTTGAATCTTAATTTATTTTAGGGATTTCCAGTTTTTTCTACAGTTTTATTGGCTAATCATTTACATGTAAAAGATTCCAAAGAAATTGTAGATTCTCTTACTGAAGAAGATGTAAATAATATTTTGAAGTTAAGTAAAGATCCTCACATTGCCAATCGTATTGTTGCAAGTATTGCTCCTTCTATCTATGGACATACATTTATCAAGAGAGCTTTAGCTCTTTCAATTTTCAGTGGAGTTTCTAAAAATCCTGGTAAGGCTAATATATCCTGGTATTGTTATTATACCTCAATAAAAAGAAGTATTTTATTTTTTGCATATATATCACTTATTTCATTGCAGGCATGAAACATAAAGTAAGAGGTGACATTAATATTCTTATATGTGGAGATCCTGGAACAGCTAAATCTCAATTTCTTAAATATACTGAAAAAATTGCACCTAGGGCAATTTTTACAACTGGTCAAGGTGCTTCTGCTGTTGGTCTTACTGCCTATGTTAGAAAGTCGCCTATGACTCAAGAATGGACTTTAGAAGCAGGTGCTTTGGTACTTGCTGATAATGGAGTGTGCCTTATTGATGAATTTGATAAGGTAAATTTTCTTATTTTATTAATGAATTAAATAATGAGTAAAATAAAGCAATTAATTTTATTAAAATTTAATGTAAATAAATTTTAATGTTAAGATTTAATTTTAATTTCAGATGAACGATCAAGATAGGACATCTATTCATGAAGCCATGGAACAACAGAGTATTTCAATTTCTAAAGCTGGTATTGTTACATCACTTAATGCAAGATGTGCTGTAATTGCAGCATCTAATCCAATAGGTGGAAGATATGATGCCAGTATGACATTTTCTGAAAATGTAAATTTTATGTTTTGTAATTATTCTTTAAAATAACTTTCTTATTTATTAAAATGATTAAATTTTAGGTTGATTTATCTGAACCAATCATATCACGTTTTGATATTTTGTGTATAGTCAAAGATGAAGTAGATCCTATGCAAGATAGACACTTAGCCAATTTCGTTGTAAATTCACATATTAAACATCATCCAACGAATTCAGAAAAAAAAGTTCCATCACAATTAGAAAATTCTGCAGATAAAAGTACTGAAGAATTTGAACCATTGGACCAAGATATTTTAAAAAAATATATTGTTTATGCAAGACAAAATGTACATCCAAAATTAAATAATATAGATCAAGATAAAATAGCAAAGTTATACAGTCAATTGAGACAAGAAAGTTTGGTAAGATTTATTTTAAATGAAATTGTTAATTATTACATAAAAAAACGTAATAAATTATTTTTATATATAGGAAACAGGTAGTCTTCCAATCACTGTTCGTCATATTGAAAGCATCATTCGAATGGCAGAAGCTAATGCTAAAATGCATCTTCGTGAATTTGTACGCGAAGAAGACATAAACCTTGCTATTCGAATGGAACTTGAAAGTTTTGTTGAAACCCAAAAATATTCTGTTATGAAAGATATGCGACAAGTATGGTATTTTGACTTATAAATTTGTTAAATTATTCAAGAAAAATTAATTTCAATTTTATTTGCAGACTTTCCAAAAATATTTAACATTTGAGAAAAATCATAATGAATTATTATACTTTGCACTTAGAGGTCTCACGCTGGATGCATTAGCATTCCAAAAAGCAATGCATAAATCTAATATAACTTCAGTGGAAATTCCAGAAAAAGATTTATTAGAAAGGGTATGATCAATGTTTTTAAAAATAAATACATATTATAGATTTTATTAATCAATGTATTGTTATATATTATTTCAGGCTAAACAATTTAAAGTATACAATCTTTCGTCATTTTATAAAAGTAATATATTTAAATCTAATAATTTTACCTATGATTCAAAAAGGAAAGTTATCATTCAAACTTTACCAGCAATTGATGAAGATTAATGTTGAATTTTAAGTGTTTTTATTTTATTTACTCAATTCATTTTTTACACAATCTAATTTAATTATAATGTACAGGTAATTAAGGTTAAAAATGATCAAAATTAATTTATAACTATTTTATATACAATTTATATGATACTGTATTATTGTAGATGTAAGTATATTCTGAAATATCATCTTTATTTTTAAGAATCGTTGATTTTATTGTAAAAAGATATTGCAATATTTTTATAAAAATATATCATTTCATTTTATTATAAACTCAGATTTTGATATATGTCATTTTTTTTTAATGTATTTTAATATCGCATTTTGTAAAATTACTTTTTTAATATTGTCATACAAAAAATATGTAAAATATTCTAATTATTAATTTTTGGTAAAATTTTTTTATGAATATTATAAACATTGTTTTATTTTAGTATAAAATTGAACACAATTTTGTTGTAAATAAATTTGTTTGTGTACTGATATTTTGATAAAATTTCTTTTACATAACAAATTTGCAAAGTTTTATATTATAATAATACAAAAAATAAATTGCATATTTTATAATGTTATAAGCAAGATAAATCGTTAATTAATAATTTTATAAGTAAAAATTATTGCAACATTATACTATGTATTTGATACTATGCAGTTATATTAATCATGACGTTTTTATAATATCAAATGAGGTCCTTTACATATTACGAAAAAAATGTATGTCCATAAAATTTTCAAAAGATACTAGTGAATTAAAAAAATAAAAATTTAAGAAAACTATTCAAAATAATTTGGTTCAAATTTAGGTTTCTTGTAACATTTTAATTTTATAAATTATTTTTAAATTTTAGTATTTTTTTTATCAAAACATAAATATATATATGTATATATAATATGTATCTATACAATTGATATATTTTAAAAATTATGCAATTAAAATACTTAACAGACAGTTTAATGCTTACTATTCATCATAATAAGATACCTAACCTGCTTTTCTGCTTGAGTATTTTTGTACAACCTATGCATATATATATTCATGTACATGTATATAAAAAAATTACTTTTTTTTTATTATAAAAGTAAAAAAAATTAAATCTAGAATTTTGATATTAGTTAAAAAGTGATCGAGTTAAAAACAACTGATAAAGATAAAATAGAAGTCTTTTAGTTTATTGCTATCATTTTTTCTTTTTATTTGAACTAGATTTCTTTGATGTTTTATTGCTTGAACTACTACTGGAAACACTGTCACTTGAATCAGATTCACTATCTGAGGAACTACTACTGCTGCTACTGCTGTTGCTACTACTGTTACTGCTACTGCTGCTGTTGTTGCTACTACTGTTACTGCTATTGCTATTGTCACTGCTTGAACTAGATGTTTCTTGAGCTTTTAATTTTTTTGTAGGCTCTTTTAGATCATAAGTTTGATTTTCTGATCTGAAAAAAAAATAAAGTAGAAATTTTTATATGGTTATAAATATAAGAAAATATAAATATTTTAAAGAAGTATAATCAAATAACGATTCACTAGTTATATTTATAGGAAACTGTTACCTAATCAATATCATAATTTTAAAAAATTCTTATAATATTATGAAAGAAAATAGTTTTTGTTACAATTTGTTCATTTTTTTTTTATTCAAAATATCATAAAAATACTAATTATTGTAGAAAAATTTTAAAATAAAAATTATAAATGTTATAAAACTTAAAAAATTTAATTCTACTAAAAGTATACAATATTCTATCTCATATAATAACCTAATAATTTTAATTTATATTATTTAAATATCGTATAAAGATATTCCTCATTTGAATATAATTTTATTTTGTGAATATATAAACTTAAAAGGCATTTGAAATATTTACACATTGTTTTCTTTTAATTCGATAGCTTTTTTCAGTTGAGTAGTTCGAGATGTTCGATGAAGATATTTCCTTTTTCCTTTGCATTCATAACTCCAATGACCCATTTCTAAACATTTTTGACATCTCACTTTTTCTAGAGGGTATGAATTACTAGAAAATAAATATATTAATAATATAATTAAAATATACACTGGTAACAAATCCTTTAAATAAAAAAAAAAATAATTTTTATTATAATGTTTATAAATTTTATATTTTCCTTAAGAATCTATAAAAAATTTTAAAATAAAATTATATAAAAATAGTGCATGAATACTATAGAACTGTTTATATTTACATTAATTATTTTCATACACTAAATAATTTTTTCAAATCAATTATAAATGTATTTATGTATAATAAATAAAAATCTAATAATTTAATTTATGAAATAATCTTACGTTTTTTTTTTAATTTTTGTAAATACTTTGCCAGAACTCATTGTTAAAAGTATTCAACACATAACCTTTTTACTTAAAAGAAGCCATTGTAGTTTTTAGCGCGCAAATATGGCAGCCACTACTTTAATCGTATAAAATTTTAAACTTTATAACGATAAAAATTAAAGCATATTATTTATAACAACTGTAATTATCCTGTAATTAATTAGTCATTAAATACAATATTCTTATTATTAATAATTATATTTTTATAGTAGATAAGTTTCATTTACAGCTTCATTGAATTAAAATTTTGCGATTTAGGTTTCGTTTTTAACAATAATTAACACATTTAAATATAAAACTTTACTTACTTTTTTACTCATAATTACTTATACTATGAACGAAAATAACAATGGTAAAATCACAACGATAATACCGTTCACTTATTAACTAAAATTAATTTAATTAAAATATATATTTATGTTTAATACAGAGGAAATTAGCAATTCTTGGCTTTTTCGACAAAATGATGTAATTAAAAAATGTACAAAATTACAAGTTTTCGATTATTTATCAGAAGTAAATAAAGTCACTATCGAACAAAAATATGAAATCTTAAAAGAAGAAACTAATAAATTAGTAAAAAAATTTATTGCTAATATTTCTTAAATATTAGATGATTTTAGTTACAATATTATTGAATTTTTTAGGATAAACTTCACAACAAAGTATGGACTTTGCAAAGTGAAATGTGTGATGAAGTTTGGAATTTCTCAAGAAAACACGATTTTAATATTATTTTTAATAATTATCCAGAAATACCTTTACAATTTTCTTTAAAATGCAAGTGTGATAATACCTATAATGGTAAATATTATTTAAATAATGCAAAGATACTTATTAATAAAAATCTCAACATTTTTTTGTATTACTTAATAGCTACAGAAAATACTGAAATAAATAAACTCTTAGTAGAAATTGAAGAGCTTCAATCCAGTTTAGAAAATGAAAGGTATGATTTATTACAAAAAGATTTAGATGAAGCTGAAAAAGAATTAAAAACGTGTGAGGAAGAAAATTCTGAAATTCAAAGGTAAATAAATATTTATTTAAATCTAAAATAAATGTAATATTATGTAAATAAATGTAAAATAAATGATATATATTTATAGTCTAAAAAATGAAATAAATGTATTAAAAGAACGCATAAATAACTTAAAAAGTGAAATAGAGTCTATTGAAAATCAAATTATTACAAAGCCTTTTGTGCCAAATAAGAACATAAATGAAAATATAGAAACTCAATCCAATTTTAATTCTAATGCTTTTAGTAATTGTTTTGATAAAATAAATTTATATTCATGTCAGTTAAAAGCTGAAATTCAAGAAAATTATACAAATACTCAAAAAAATTTAATCGATCAACCAAATAAATTAAATTTTGTTAAAGCAAGTACACTCATAAAAAACATAGGTAATCAAACTCAATGTAAAAATATATTGTCTAATGAAAATATTGTACCGAAAATTTCAAGTAATGAGAAACCTCAATTAATTGTAAGTATAATAAAAAATAAATTAAAAATCAGCATTTACATTATTAATAAAAGATAAATTTTTTAAATATTGTTTGAATTAATTTGATTAATTTATTAAAAAATATGTAAATTATATATAAATTTGTTACATTTACATTTATTATTTTTATTGATGTGTAAGAAAGATAAAATTTGAAAAAAATAATTAATTATTACATATTTTTTATGCTTCTATTTTTTTTAGAATGAAAACAAAAAAAAATTTGTTTTCAAAACTAGAAGTCTTATCACACAAAAACGTTTACATTAAATAATCGAACAAAATATTGGAAAAGAGTTGTTCATAAATAAATAAAAAATTTATAATACATGTGTACGTATATTTAGAAATATTTATACAGTTATCTATGTTATCATTAATATACATTGAATTACAATTATTGAATTATATTATTACACTCTGTGAATTATACACACAAATTATGCCCTTTAGGCTACTATTTAACAAGTTTCGCAATATGAGAATAATGTGCTATCAATTTTATTTTGCATTTTATCAATTGGATCTGTCGTTTTTACGGCACAGGTTTTGTTAGGATATATTACTTATCGCTTTTTTAATGAAGACTGTTTAACAGCTTACAATAATGAATTGCATTCTTGTAGCTTATTGAAAACTTTCTTGTAGAAAGCGATCGCCGTATCTTTTTGTTACTTGATACAAAGTTATGTAGAGTGTAACAAATGCACATTTGTACATACACGCAGTTGCGTAGATAGAGTATTTTGTTGTATTTTTATACTTAGTCATTTCCCTATCTAAATTTATCCAACAAGAACTTTTGCAACAGTTATTCTATCTTGAGGCAAAATATGAATAATTACTTACATAGTTCATTTTGAATATTTCATTAAACAATTAATTAATTAGAACAGTTCGCATAAACAAGAATGCCTAATTATATAAGCCAACTGGATATTACACATATGTAATATAGAATAGTGCTGAAAATTATCTTAAAATGCTATATAAACATAAAAATAATGTCTTATGAATCTAAATTTGAATTTGAAAAAAAAATCAGACATTTCAGATATGACGATATAGTTTTTTAAATGTAAATAATTAAGTATTTTCAAATAAATTTAAATTTTATTTTAGTTTTAAGATTTATTCAGCACTTCTTTTAAAGAACATAGATAACTAATTGATAATACATAAATCTTATTGTTAATGCCTAATATTAATTGTAATAACAATTACAAAAATTTGCATTAGACTTATATTACACTATACATATTAAAATTTGATGTGAAAATTATAATTTTTGACGTGTTCAAAATACCTTCATTACAGTTTCTATTATTATTATATTGAATAAAAATATGTAATTTTTCATATCTTAAATTGCACCTGTAATTGTTTAAATTAAAAACTTAATAAAATATAATTTTCTACAATGTATAAATAATTTCGAAGTGCCTCTGATGCATCACAGATGTTTGGACTACTGGAGGAATGTATTTGTTATTTTACATATACATTTCCTACTATTTTTTATAAACATATTATTCAAGTTTAATGATGGACAATATGAAAATAGATAAAAAATTTTTTTAGAATAATATTTTAAAATTTATATCGAAAAGTAATAAATTATTCGAAAAATTGTTTAAATAACAATTTTTTTAAAAATAAGAGTTTCAAAAAATATCAAAATAAATAAATTTGAAAGAATTAATAATTTCCTTTAATTAATATACATATATATGCTTGCATAACTTGAGAAATATGCACTTTTAAAATAGTTGATTAATCTAGATGATAAATTGCTGCGCTTAAAAAATCTTATTTATTTTACAAAAGTTCTTGCTGCAAACGTTAGCTAATTAGCATTAGATATTTCAAAAACTTTAGAGTTGTTTACTTATTACTTTAGTAAAAACCACTTGCAGTGTATTTGTGATGAAAACGTACATAGAAAAATTGATTAGCAAGTTTGTAACAAAATATTTTTTTCTCTTGCAGCTTCTTAAAGCGCAAACTTTTTGCATTCATTCTTTAAAACTCCGTTATATATTTCTTCATTCAGTAGATATTTGACAGTTCATATGAATTTTTCATTCTATTTTTTTTCTTAACAATATCTTAACATTTAATATAAAATTTCCATTACATTTATTGAAATTACAAATTAGCTAATCATTGTACATTTACTTGTAGAAAATTATAAATGTTTTTTCAAAATAAGAAACGCTTAGTGCAGGTATATATAAATGATTAATCACGTTTCATGCATGAAACGTAATTAAATAAAAAAACTCAATGCAGTTATTTATTTTTAAATAAAATGTTGGAAGTACAAATAAGTCTCCGTCATTTAAGAAAAGCCACCAGTAAGTCATGGTTAAAATTTTCCAATTCAAAATTTGAAGAGATCTGCAGCTAAGGCGCATCGATTGTTTGTAAAAGTAAAATTGGGGAGGCTGCCTTAAGTTATCGTAAGTGATTTCAATAGTTTAAGAGAGGTGAATTTAACGTCGAAAATAAAGAACATAGCGGAAAGTCGAAACTGTTTGAAGGCCCGGAATTTGAAGCATTATCGAATAAATATTCGTGCCAGACGTAAGAACAATTTGCACTTACACTAAACAACAACAATATTACATTGTTTAAAATTATTGGAAATGATTCAAAAGTAAAGAATTTAGGTTTCATGTAAACTGGAGCCGAGGAACATTATATGATGATATAAAAAATTGGCTCGATTCATGGATAGCTTAAAAAGATTAGCAGGTTTTTCGATACGGAATCAGCGTGCTGCTAGAAATATAGGAAAAACTAATGGCTAGTAATGAACAATGCTTTGAATAAAAATTATTATTAAATATTGTTTTTTCACAATAAATGCCAAATTTTTTATTAAAAACGCAGGAGACTTACTTTTACTTTCAATAGAATTAAAAAAGGAACGAAGATTTTTAAAATATTCTGTATTTGAATTATTTTCCGTCATATTACCTGGATGTAACTACCAATATTTCAACATGTCGTTTGTAGCGAAAGAAAGTGAATGTATTTCAAGAATCGTAAACTATTAACGTTAGTTAAGGCGTGACATTTGTATTTCGGACAATAAAATGAAGTAATGTACTATATAAGCTGCTAAATCTAAGCGTTTACAGTCATTGGTGACCGATATCGAAAGCAATTAATAAATTTAAATTTAGTTTTCGAATGAAAAACGACCAGAATATAAAATGAAACTAAAAACAGGATACCCAATGATAAAGGCTACTTTATAGAAATACAATTGATTTTTTAACTAATAATAAATATAATACTTTATTTACAAATAAAAAAGACGGAAATTAATTCAATTACCTGACATGTAAATGTCAATTCTTGTCATTAATAAAAGTAATTTTCATTTTTAATATTTAAAGAGGATTTTCGCATTATAAATATTTATAATTTCAAATTATCTGATTAAAATTTTATTTTTCGGACGCGAATAATTTATATTCTATTAAATAGTCTAATGAAGTAGTTACTTTTGTCTTAAAAATTCAACGTGTTATTTTAGTAATTTAAAAATTTTTGTTTATTTATAAATGAAAATGTTTTAAAACTGCATAAAATATATTGAATAATAATATTCATTGATTGGAAAAAAAAAAAAAAAAAAAAAAAAAAAAAAAAAAAAAAAAAAAAAAAAAAAAAAAAGAATTTCAACTTTTCTATATAAAAATGTTCAAATATTCAAACATCAATTTTTTTTTTTTTTTTTTCTTTTATATAAAATTTTATCAAATAGTTTCTTCAAGAATCGGAAAATTTTTTTCTTTAAAATTCTACAAACTTAGTAAAATAATATAAATACGTGTGCTCGCAGAATAATACAATCAAAAGAAAGACATTAAAGCTATGCCTTTCATTTTTAAATACTTAATCTTTCGCTCAAAGCACATTATCCAGCTTCTTTATACAATTCCTTCTTCGAATCTGTAAAATATAACGAAGAAGGTTTCAAAGAAGACTTCGGATATCATATTACAACTATATATGTATATACAGAGATTTGAAATTCTTCTGTAAAATTCTAAAGATAGGATGGAAAATCGTTTTCATTTGTGCGCATATAATTCTGTAAAGTTAGCAAACAGTAAATTAAATATACGAACAACAATATGTATAAAATTATATGTATATATATTATATATATATGCAAGAACGATAAATTAATTTTGAGAATTTTTCACGATACACAGCCATTAATGAATTTGAAAATACCGTATTTAGTTGTCATTGATTATATTTAGCTTATCAAGATAAAGAATTAATTAAAAAACAATTTCAAATATAATGTAATAATAACAATAATTTTTGCTCAAAAGGTATTGAATTTATCCATTTCTTGAATAAGTGTCTAAATGAAAATTTCTTAACTGTTAGATGTACAAAACTACACTTGATATCGTATGAACGTTATGAGCAATATGATAGTATAATTATCGATAAAGTTTATGCTTATTTAAATAAAACAGAGGCTTTTGCATTTTTTTTTTTTTTTTTGTCAGAGAATTCCTCATGATAAAATATTAAAGCGTTAATATTTGTGTTTTAAAAGTACTATTATTCGAATTAGAATTAGAAATACTAGATTTTTTGAAAGATATATCTTCGGTTAATGATAAAATATTTTTTAAAGGTAACTAAAGTATTAAAATTAATTTGTGCGTTTGTTTAAGGTTAGAAATTAGAATTATTTCAAATCATACAAGATTAAAATTTAAATAAGAATTAAAAATACGATGACAAAAAGTAAATAAAATTTGTTTTTATTTATAAATATTAGTTTTAAAAGGGATTTAATTAAAAAAAAAAAAAAAAAATGTATTTTACATAATAATATTTAATTAAGTACCTTTTGAGCAGATAAAAAACATTTTGTTTACAGTATCAAAATTTTTATTCAACATCAATGCACTTTCTATCAAATTTTTGACTTCCATTTATTTTATTACTTAGTTGATAAAAAAATTTTTTAAACGACAAATACATGCTTGATAAGAATTTTATATTTCTTATCAGCAAAAACAAACATTCAAGTTATTAATATTTTAAATATTTGCTTGTAGCTGTAAAGTTTTTAAAATAAACAGACCGTTTAATTAGTTTTTTAATTACATAATGTGTCCAATGAATATAAGGCAACTACTTTAATATTCTGCGACCAGCAATTAATGAGTGTATGAGTTATACAGTGGCACTTAAATGAACTCTACTAAAAACTTCACAACGACACTAATTTTGAGTTTTTTGAAGGTCAGTGCGAAAACGTCGTTGAAATGACGAATTGACATTTAGTTTGTTTTAAATTAATTTAACTACAAGAATTTCTTAAAAAGTTTACAAGATTTCGTAACTATAGCAATAGACTCGAAAATGATCGCGCCATAGGCAATTGGACGTTCTTTACAGTCTTTGAATCGATCATTGTCCACCAGATTCATCGATAAAATCATTCCTAAATAAGTTACATTATAGAGAAAAACAACAAAGGCAAGAAAATAATAGTTAATATAGATTTAAACATCGATCGCGTTGAGCATTTTAATAATTGACGAAACTTGCTGTAAACATTGATGTAAATATTTTCAATATAGGACTTTGCGAACTACTTTGCGCCAAAGTTTGGTATGAAGAATAAAAAATCTAGAAACCAAAATTAAGAATAATGAATTTTTTAAAAAATTTTACAAACCGTTTTCAACATTACATCAACTTGTAAGGAATTTATTTTAAATAGCTTATTAAAAAGGACTTTAAATGATTGGTATCTTGTATTTTTTTTTTTTTGGATTAGTTACATTTTCTTTTGGACACACTATGTAAAATGTATAGTCGAAAGAAAAATGTTTCAATTCAGAATTATAAAATATTTAAAATATCTTATAGATATTAATGATATTTATATTAATTATAAATATTATAATTTTTAGTGCTTATCAATAAGATAAGCAATTTAAATTTTATTAATGACATTTATTTAATAGATGTACATTAATGTATTCAAAATAAAATAGCTTTTAAAATGCAAAATTAAAGCTAAAATATTTTAAATATAATTTTTAAATAAGATTCATTTGTTTTTTCATTTTAATTAAAAATAATTAATTCTGTGAAAGATATTAATTTAAAAAAATAAAAAATTATGTAGATCAGAATAAGTGAAACTGACCTAATTTATCTTAACATTATTTATGAGTATTACTTAACAAACATTGCGAATATAACTACAATTAATAATAAAAGACAAACTGTCCACATACCAACTCAAGACACAACATTTCTCCAAATCACTTTTTCCGTATAGTACAAACATGCATAAAATGAAAATATTTCTAGCATTGAATTCTAATGTCTGACCTAGCCATATGATAAAAATGTGTATAGACAAATTAATTAAAACACACCTGCCTCAACATTCAAAGTCATAAGTCATGTTTATATGGCTAATTTAACATAAATTTGGCACTATTTAATTATGCTTAACAGATGAAAGTAAAACATAAGAAAAAAGTAGTTTTATACAAAATGACTTTGAATTTTAAACTTTTACAATATAAATTCTTAATCTAATTTTTGGCTTTTTTCTAAAAAAGAAATAATTTTTCATTTCTTATGCTGCAATAAAAATTATTTTATAATTTAAATAATCAAAATAAAATTGAAAGCTTTGTTCAGACTTACATAATGTAGATGAATATAAATGCAAGGTTTTTATAATATTACATTTTGAAAACCACATTAGTAATTTTTATCAATGATTGACAGGTGTATGAAAGCAGTGGGTGTGTTTTGCTCTCAATAATGACAAAAGTTTACTTATACAAATCTGTTGATTTGAAAAGTGTGACTTATGGATTGCACAACTTTAGAGTCAGTTGCGATATTCGCATAGTTGAAAGACTTGCAGTAATAAAATTCTGGCACTTGAACCATTTGATCGATAGCACTATAATGGTATTACACTTACTCGATCGATGGAAAACAATACATAGCTTGTGGTATATATGACCACAGCTTAATCAACAATTTTACTTTCTTTTCTCATTTCACTGCGACAAGATCAAGAATATGAAATTAACATGATTTTTTTTTATTTAAAAAATATATTTTTATTAAATTATGCTACTAATTATTAAAATTGTTTATATCAAAAGTATAAATTAGACGATATAAAAAGTATTTTAATAAAATAATTCATTTTATAGTTTAGTTTAAAAATTATTTAAATTCAATTAAAAATCAATTTTGAAAAAAAATATTTTTAAAAAATAAAATATTAAAAACAAACTTTAATAATTATTCAAAAAATGTTTCCATGTTAAATTTCTTTGTCGCTATTTACAAACTAACGCAATATCAAAGATTTTGTTTGCGATTCGTTTGTTCTTTACTTTTTTGATCGTGTTACATAGACCTGTACGGTCCTTGCATTTTAAGGAATTGAATAACAAGTGAAGGACCGCCTGCAACTATTTCTGGTGGTATTTGAGATAATGGACAGTTTTCAATTGACATAATACTGAGATTCGTGCATAATGCCAATTCAAATGGTAAATTGTGAAGATTTGCATTATCGTTGATATACAGAGAGTCAAGATTTTCCAGTGTGCCAATTTCTTCTGGAAGGTAATTCAGATTGTTTTCACCAACACTTAAATGTGTAAGGTTTGTTAAATGACCAATAGCTCTTGGCAAAGAAGTCACCTGATTGGATTGTAGAATTAATTTTTGTAAGTCTCTAAGAAAACCAATTTCATTTGGTAAGGATTCGATTTTATTTTCTTCAAGGTCGAGTACTCTAAGTTTACTCAAACTAGCTATACTGGCAGGAATACGTTTTAACAGATTATTTGAAAGTATTAATATCTCAAGATTCTGAAGGTATTGTATATCATCTGGAATTTTTGTTAATTGATTTGTGCCTAGATTCAATTCTACCATGTTAATCCATGTTCCTGTGTCTAAAGGTAAGGCAGTCAATTGATTCTCTTTCATGTTCAATTTTGTTAAATTTTTGGCTCTTGAAAAAATTCCATAAGGTATTTTATCAATTTTATTGTGTTCAAGATTTATAGAATAAACATTTGTAAATTGCGAAGGACCTCCAGATGGATAAGCTGTAAAAGCATTTCTCGATAAAGTAATAGTCTTTAAATTTGATAAACTTGATAGTAGCCCATCTGGTAATTGTGAGACTTGGTTTCCTTCTACACTAAATTCATCCATCAATTTGCAATTAGCAAGAGATTTAGGGATACTGGACAAACGATTATATCTCAAACCTAATCTGGTAACAGACACAAGATTACCAATAGTATCTGGAATATCTAAAAGTTCATTGTGCTGTAAATCAAGGGTTGAGAGTTGTACACAATTGCCAATTTCTTTAGGAAGGTGTTCCAAATGATTATGCGAAACATCAAATGTTACAAGATTGACAAGTTTACCAATACCAGCAGGAAGCTCCTTGATTTTATTTTCTCTTAAACTTAACATAGTCAAATTTGTTAAATATCTTATATTGTCACTAACATATCTAACCCGATTAAAGCGCAGGAATAGAGTTGTTAATGATGTAAGTTTATAAACAACTTCAGGTATTTCATTAAGTTTATTATGCCTTAAATCCAGAACCTTTAATTGTTTCAAATTCTCTAAAGTATCTGGTAAACTGGTTAATGAATTTTCACTAAGAGCCAATGTTTTCAAATTTGTTAAACATCCAATTTCAGGAGGAAGAGTCACTAACTTATTTCCATATAAATAAAATTCAACCAAGTGTGTAAGATCTTTAACACTGCTTGGAAGATGTGTGATACTGGATTTACTAAGATCAAGCCTTTTAAAACCTTCATCTCTACACCTCACAAATTCTTTTGAGACATCCAAGTCAGCCTGTATAGGTTTACCTTTCTTGGCTGTGGGTTTAGGTTTATTCGATTCAGGATGCTTAACTGTGACAGTTTTCTTTGTGTCACCACTAGATATTGAAGCACACGACAACTTCTTTTCCTTTGGCTGCTCCTTAGCCTAATTAAAACAATTGATAATATTACTAAAAGAAAATAAACAAAATATTAATATTAACATTTAATATAATATTTTTAAAATAATTTTCTTTAAAAATTTAGTTAGGTAAGGACATAATAAAATTTTAAATATATAAAAATTTGAATATAAACCTGTGACCATGATTATTTACGTATACAAAGTACAATTATTCAAGATTTTAAATATTAAATTTAAATATACACCTTGTTAAGTACAAAAAAATTTTAAATTCTATTTTTAAATTTCAATGACTCAATACAAGTTATGACTTTTTTTTCTAATTGTTACAATTTTTATCTGAGTTAATATACAGAAACTATATCAACTTAGTTTATTTAATTAAAATAAATTTAAGAATACTATAAAAAATTTTTTAACATATATTTTTTATTTTTTTCTACATATACTTAAATACTAATTTTATTTGGTATTATTCTAAATGGAATATAACAAAATATTTTCCAAGGTTATTGTATTGAAGATATTTTTACAGATAAGAATATTTATTTAAAACAATGATTTTATTTGAATATGAATTTTAGTTAGCTTATTTTATTACAATCAAATTGTGTAAAAATTTTATTTTACTTTTTGTAAGCATAAAAAATTTGAACAGTTTGCTTGAATATCTCGATGAATAATAGTTATTATTTTAGCATAAAAGGAAAACAATAATTATAAATAATATCATTATTCTTAAATTGTGATAAAACATTGTTAAGAACCCCAATTATATACATATAATATATAATACAGTAATACAAAAAATAATTATAATAAAAGTGCTACAATGATATTCTTCTAACCTGGGTATTGGTTTCTCTGAGGAGGTCGCATGCTTCAGGCATGTTGTCGTTGGCCGCAGCTGACAAACCGCAGCCCTCCAAGTACTCCGGAATGTCCTGCTCCTTCATGTAAGCGCTCGTGCGAGCGGCCTTCACCTCGGTGTCGTTCCCGTTCGTGCGCACTCGCTCGATTTTACTTTCGTCTCGTTCCTCGTACGAATAGCGCCGTGACTCCGGAGAAAGTAGACACAGAAATAAGTTGGTGCACCTCTCCGAAGAGATACTTTTCCGCGTTTTGCTTTCTTGTAAAGTTATCCTGGTCGTGTATAATGTTGGGGCCTTGCAAGCTCTCTTATTCAGTTTATCTTCTCTCTCTTTTCTCACTCACTCGTTCTCTCTCTTCCTCTTCACACACTCGCACACCTTCTGTCCTCGCACTGTGTTCACGACATTACACGATTGTTTTTGTCTTTTTTCAATCTATCTCTCTCCGGTTGGTCCGTGTGGTTTGCACTCGCAAGTATTGATATTATCGACAAGGTTCTTCGTTTTTGTCAAAAAGCGCGGCGCAAACGCAATAGGACACACTTTGTATGTGTATGTGCAGATATAAACAAGCCTTCCTCTCTTTCTTCTCGACTAAGTCTGTCTTTTTTCTCGAAAAGCTTTGTTCTAATATAGCTATCCTTGTCTCTTGCTTTCTTTCCTAGAGCATCGCAACACTGGCCACTGGAAGAAAGACCCGAGAGGCACACAAAATGATACACCTATATATACAGCATAAACTTACGCTTAGTGCCTCTGTATATATATATATATATATATATATATATATTCTCTTTCTGTGTTGACGAAGGTCGCCGAGTTGTTCTTGTCGGCGCGCGCGAGAGCTGAAAATAGTCCATGCATCGCTCCGCACAAGAGAGCTATAAAATAAGCCTAGAAACTGCGCGTACCAGCTGTTTTTTTTTATAACTTTAGAAAATTCGCTATACTATATTTATTTATACATTATAATTATCGTTGTAGTTATCAGAAAATTATTTCTTATTAGATTTACCAAATTTATACAATTAGCGCGTTAATTAAAATTTCAATAATTTAAATATTGATGATTATAATTTTGTTTTTAAAATCTGATCAATCAATGTAGGTTGTACTGTATAATTATAATAAATATTTGACAGATTTTAAATTATAATAAGTAAATATCAATTTATAAAAATAAAATTTGCTATATTTATAAAATTAAAAAATAAATAATAAAATTTGAAATTAATGTTTTTAACGAATATTAAAAAGTTTATCTGATTTAGGTAGTATAGAACAAAAATAGTATTTTACGATAATTCTTTGTAAAATAAATGATTCTAGAATATATTCTTTTTAAAATTTAAAAATGATATCATTTTATTATTTAAAATTTTGTTGAATTTAACAGCTTTTGTTAAAAAAATTAATAAAATTTAATCAAGTAATAAGTATATAATAGGAAATATCTATAATGAACATTTAAAAATTCTATTTTAGCGCCATCTATTGCTAAGAGTTTGCAAACAAATTTCTCTTAACCAGTGTTAACATTGTTAACACGTGTAGTACCTAATATAAATAATTTGAAATAACATAAAATTTAAATAAAGATATTTTGTTTTAAAGAAAATAGATGAAATTTAAACTGGTTTATACATTTTTTTAGCAATTGTTAAATAAAACATTAAAAATATTAATAATAAGTAATTCTAACCTATTTACAATATTTGTTTACAACATTGTTTTATACTATTTGTAATAATATTTATTTTATATATTTTAAATCTGCTTATATTTTAATTTTAGAAATTTTGAATTGCATTGAAATTAACAAATAAATGTTTATAGAAAATTAAAGAAAAATGAGTGACAGTGAAGATGAACAAAAAGTAACAGGACCAGTTGATAATGCTTGGTCATTGAAAATTCCTAAGTTCAAAGCAGAAGATAATCCAAATCGGTTATTGGAGGAAAGTTCCTTTGCTACTCTTTTTCCTAAATACAGAGAAAAGTATTTAAAAGAATGTTGGCCTCTTGTACAAAAAGCTTTAAGCGAACATCATATTAAAGCAGAGCTTGATCTTATTGAAGGTAGTATGACAGTAAGAACAACACGAAAAACCTGGGATCCTTATATAATAATTAAAGCTCGAGATATGATTAAGCTTATGTCACGATCAGTACCTTTTGAACAAGCAGTTCGAGTTCTTCAAGATGATATTGGTGCTGACATAATAAAAATTTCTTCTTTTGTTAGAAATAAAGAAAAATTTGTAAAAAGAAGACAAAGACTTATTGGACCTAATGGTTGCACATTAAAATCTATAGAATTATTGACAAACTGTTATGTGTTAGTGCAAGGTCAAACTGTTGCTGCATTAGGTCCTTATAAAGGTTTACAACAAGTGCGAAGAATAACAGAAGATACAATGAAAAATATTCATCCTATTTATAATATAAAAGCATTAATGATTAAAAGAGAATTAGCAAATGATCCAAAACTAAAAAATGAAAATTGGGAGCGATTTTTACCTAAATTTAATAGTAAGAATATTAGTAAGCGGAAAAAACCAAAGAATAAGAAAGTTAAAAAGCCATATACACCATTTCCACCACCTCAACCAGAAAGTAAACTGGATAAAGAATTGGCATCTGGTGAATACTTCCTTAAAGAAGAACAAAAGAGAGCTAGAAAACATAAAATGCAAGAGGCCAAACATGAAGAAGCGACTAAAAAACGGGAAGAGCGCAGAGCTCAAGCATTTATACCTCCAGAAGAAAAAAAAGTTAAAGTTGAAAAACAAAAAAGTGATATTGATATTAATGATTTTAAGGAAAAAGTGAAAAAAGGACTTAAAAGAAAGGAAAAAAATCTTAAATTATTATGATTAAGTAAATAATTTTTGTACAGACTATATTTTTGGAAATGTCCATATTTTATTAAAAAATTTTATCTTATAATTACTGCTTAATACCATTTTTTACTTTAGTCATTTATATATATGTTTATAATACATTTGCAAATTATAGTATTAAAATAAAGTTTTCCATAACCTTAAGATTAAAGATGCTATAATATATTATTATAAAGTTATTGAAAACTTTGTACATAAAATAATAAATTAATTTAATCAAACATAATTTACATTTTGTAAAAAAAATATCTGTAACTAAAAACAATCATAGATTAAATTTTTTTAATCTACTGGTTTTTATTGAATTTAAGTTAATTTATATTTTTAGTTATACAGATGATTTTTTCCTATTGAGTACTATAACACTTTTACAGTTTATAGTTATAATTTTTTTTTAAATTTATTATATACAATTTTGTATAATAATATAGTACGACAAACAATATAAAAATTTATATAATATGCAAATAAATGTCGTTATTAATTATAATTATAGAACAATTAATTTTTAAATTTAATACATGTATACGTATACACCTGCATGTGAATGAATTTACATAAGATTATTTTATGTACTAGTACATTATTTTATGTACTAGTATATTAATGCATTTTTTTTTAAATCATTTGAAATAACTTGCACATTGTTTGATCTTATATTATACAAAAATTTACATTACTTAAACATGTTCATAATTTTTTTAAAAAAATTTTACGCAAATTTATTTTTGATTCATTAAAATTGAACATTAAATGAGAATATTTTATGGAATATTTAGAATAATTAAAATACTATATATTTCAAATATTTTGATTACTATGAAAATTTTTCTTATATATATATATATATTCATACATTTATTTTCATCAATATAAATTTTGGATAAAATATTTTATTCGTTAAATTAAGTTAAATTAAATTAAATAAAATATGGATTAAAACATACATATATAAAAAAAAAAAATTATTATTATTTTTCTAAGTACATTTAATTTATATTTTTTAAATTTCATAAAAATATTTTTATTGTGGTATTCATATTTAAATTAAATTAACATAGTACCACTCTTTCACATACAACCAATATATTCATTTATACAAAAATAATTTTCTATATTAGCTGATTAGTGTTTTAAAAGTCTAGTTAATATTAACTAGATCCTTTTCAAAGCTCAGCATTATTGTACTAAATAAAAATTATTTAAAGATAAATAAATGCTGGTGACAATACATGTAGTAACAATATCTTACATAATACGGCAGTTACAGAGTTTGAAAAAGTAATTTTATACTATTCATAATTATTTACAAGTTGAAATTTTAATTCAACTTAATTTTACTTAAATAAAATTAATTATTATTCTTTAACAATGGTAGTGGTTTTGCTGTATTATTTATATTTATTTTACAGCCCATAATCACTATTTTGTTACTTAATATTTATGAAGTATAGAGCCAAAGTTGATTGCTGTAAACCCTAAAAAAATATTTTGTAAAAAGAAACTAAAATTATTAAAATTTGAAATAAAAATAATATCTAATTCTTTAATTTTAGCAAACATTATTTTTATAAATTTAAAAATTATATGCATCATACTCTAAATTGAATGTATGATTAATTACTCATGTATTGAACAATTTTAATTTAATTTTACTTCAATTAAAAAAATTGTTAAGTATTAATATTTGAATTATAAAAGGTATTTACTCAATTTTAAATTTTCTTAAATTATATTTTACTATTAAAAAATTAAATAATCAATATATTTATATATAATTATAATTTGCAATAAAAGCTTCTAACTAGGGTAACTTTAGCAAAGATGTATTTTAAAACATAGCTTTGTGCTCCGATTTTTCAATTCCAAGCACTTTTTTTTATTTTTACATTTGTTGTAAGTATAAAATTGTAAATATAATTCATATAAAAATTACACCTAAAAGATAAATCGAAAATGTGATGGCTAAATTTCGACATAGAATTTCAGAATAAAGCATCAATGTTATAATATTCATCAAGTTTATGGTACATCGATGACTTCAAAAAAGATTTCAAAAACTCTTGATTCTAAAAATGAGTCAATGGCAATGTGGCTATTATAAATCACTCCTATAAATTTAGATAGCTTTGTAACCTTTCTTTGATTTTCATATTTTTTGCTTAAATCTGGACTGATTTTCATTTTTTGGTTTTGGCTCTTTTTTTTAATTACAGCCTGCATTAAAGTATATTTTTGCTAAATTTATTGTATATGTGTAATATTTACTAATTGCATAACTTTTTATCAAATTCTTAATTTTTTTAATTTTGATATTTACTAGCATAACTGTTCTAAATGCATGTTACAGAGATCGAAGTATTTCTCTAACTAGACAAGTATCTTTCAATTAAAAATTAAAGAAACTGTACAAAGAATATATTGGAAACTAATATAATTTATATAATTTGAATAAATTATTCTCTTGTAAAACAATATAAATATTTAGAATTGACGAATTTTATTTTATTTTTTTAAATTATTTTTTTAATCATGTTTATATGAGTGATGAAAAATAATAAAATAAATATTTTAAATATATATATAATTCATATTGAGCGTGATCAACTTAATGGATATGAGAATTTATGTCTCAACGTATACTATTTAGACCAATTTTGAATTGCTTCTGGGTTATGTTTTTAATTCAATCAACAGTATATTTATATTTCCTACTGAGTTTTAAAAAATCATTATTTGGTTATTGGAAATAATATTTCCATTGTAATATCAATAGATTTAAAAAAAAAAGTTTTTCTATTGCTTTCTTGTTTTTTATTTGTGATTCTTGGTGATATTTTTTGCAATATTATAAATGTAGTAGATTATTGTTTTTGCTGGTTTACAAATTAAATTATAAATCGATTCTCATTTTATAAATAACATTTTATCTATTGTTACAGAAATGATTTCTCACACTTTTTCTTGCTGATTGCAATATTTTTGGTCCCTCTAAGTGAAGGAAAAAAATAATTCTTAAAATACATTTGAAATACTTAAAAGTTAATGAAATATTGAAAAAAATTTAATAAACGTCATTTATTATTATAATATCCTAAGTAGGAAATGTGTACACGTGATTTTATAAAAGTTTTAAACTATAAATTATTAGTCATAAATTATATTAACTACACCACGCTCTTATTAAATAATCTACACATCAAAAATTTTTTCTTAATATATTAATTATAAGCAATTAAAAAAAAATAGATTGTAAATATTAAAAATGTTTTGATATTTTTGATTCTTTTTTTTTTTTTTTTTTATTTCAGTTTTAAGATTGTATTTTCAATGAATGAAAATAATGTGATTAATTTTATTCATAACTGACTGAAGTAATGGATTAAAAATGCTTGCAAAAATTGTATATTTTTCCATGTATGCATATCAAAATTTTGATTTTTCTGATGTATATATATATATACACATTTGTTTGAAAAAAAATATATGTCAAACTTGCACATATTTGTAAAACAGCTAGGTATTTCTTAAAAATGAAAATATTTACATTTTTTTGTTAAATAAATAACTTTTTTTAAGATGTAAGAATAAGAAAGAAGAAAAAAGATTCATGTAATGGTTCAATGTACAGTTTTTTTAAGCTACACAATTGAAAAGAACAATATTTGCTCTTAAAATCTTTCATACATTATAACTGAAATTTAAAATAAACTTTGAGTTTATTAATTTGAAACTAATTTGAATTATCCGCGTATAAAACCTCTTATAAATATAAATGAAATTTAACTTATATATATTATGTAAATATAAAATATTATTAAATTATTATTCAGTACATTTAAATGTTTAAAGATTAAATTTTACAGCATACAAAGTAATAATGACAAAATATAAATACTGATTATTTAATAAATTTTACTAAATGAAAATAGCTATTAAAATTGGAAAATTTTAATACAGTAAAAAAATATTATTAATTATTTTTAATAAAATAAGTTATTGATGTATAAAAGTGTTATTAATAATGCATAAAAATTTATTCTTTAAAACTGTGCAGCTGTATATCTAAAATAAGCATAATTTAACTCTCATTTTTCTCTCTCTATCTCTCTCTCGCGCGCGCTCCCTCTCTCTCGCTTTCTATTTCGCTTATATATTTTTAATGTTCGCTTTACGCAGGTTTGCGTTTATTTTCACAGCTTTGCGGACCTCAGGCGAGTGTCTCGTTCAGGAGGACCAGCATCCAGGGTTAATGACTTTGATTGTAAATGTGCCATCTCTGGCTCTCGGCGTTCGAGTCGCATTTCTCGGCGGTGATACCGCGCTGCGCGTGATACCTCGAATCAATGCAAACGGGTATTCGTGCATGACGTATGAGGCCACCCTCGAGGTGACGCCACTTCTGGTTCTCGCTCCCGTCGCAGATCTGCATGAGCAAGGACGTGCCCTTAGCGTATACGGGGAGGGTGAGGCAGAGGTCGTGATGTTTTATTAAGCCGTCCTTCGTCAGGCCCCATTCCTGAAAATATTTTTACAATATTATTATTTATTCCTTATTATTTATTTCGAGTTCAAAAATGATTAAAAATAAATTAAAAAAAAAAAAAAAAAGGCAAATGAACAAGAAATAAAATGAAAAATGTAACATTTTAGATTGTAACGCTTAATTTTTAATATAAAAGGTTACGCAATTACACGTTTTATATAAATATCATATTTTATTTTACACTGCTTAATTATAAAGTTCTTAATCCAGCTTGTAAATAAGTTTGTTATTTAAAAAGTAGTTATAAGAAGCTTAATAATTAATTTGAAAAAAATAAAAAGTATTTTTCTTCTTTATTTTTAAAAATTATTTTCCCATCATAAAAATATAAAATAAAATTTATGTGTGAATTTAAATTTACGAGAGTTCAAAAAATTTCTATAAAAACTTGCCTGATTACCGCCCGTGTCGTGACACGGATAAAGTCCGACGTTACCGTCAAGAAGATGACCCATACTATCTAGACAAGCGGTGCCTTGCTTCAAAGAACCGCCAGGACCTCCTTCGCTCGTCGGGATTATCAATTCTGGATAAACGTGCTTCAGATACCAACTAAACGGCTTACAATGCAGCTTACGCTTTAGCTCCATTCTATCTTGTATACTGAAAACAATTCATTATGTAATACTATATACTTTTTGAAACGATGTTGCATTATTGTTTAAACTATTTTCTTAATTTTTATAGAAAAATTTTATGAATAATTTTTCCTTTTTACATGTTACACGTTAATATAAAATATTTTAATGTATTATCTTAAAAATTAGTAAACCCTTTATACAAAAGCAATTAAGTTAAATGAAATAGAATTTTTGATTGTGAAATTTTTAACAAAACAATATTTCGAAGTCTAAAATTTAAAGCGAACTTAAATAAGATCATCATAAAATATGTTTTATCGTAAAAGTTTTCTTTGAAAGATAATGTTACTTCTATAGCAGTAATAAATAATATATTAAATAGTATAATTGCAATGGTACCTCTATAAGACATAAAATAGTTACTATTTTAATTTTAAATTCATATTAACATTTAGTTTTAAATTATTTGATTCTATACATAATCAAGATTTTCTTTATGTTATAAAGAATAATAATGATGAATAACAACATTTTATTAAAATTACAAAAAGAAAACGGTTTAATAAAAGCGGGGTTATTTTGATGAAGAGTTTAAAAAATTATTTTATAATGAAATTCATTTATGAGCATCGAGAAAGCGAGAATACAAATAATAAAAATGACGAAAGCTGTTATAAATGCTTATATTTCTCATTTTTTTGCAATGAATATATATATATATATATATATATATATATATATATATATAAACTTACTTGCCGTAAGGAATGTTGCGCGCTAAGGGGACAGCGTTGTAATAAAACTGCTTGTAGTCATCCATCCAGACCTCAGCGGCGCGTCGGGTATTGCGCGCGAATACGTTGCCGCTTCCTCCGGGGAAGGAATACGGATGACGCTTACGAAATACGTGACCGACCCTAGAGCACGGAATGATTTCCAGGCTACCGCCGCATTGCCACACTCGGAATGAGATTTCTGAAAAATGTTCCTTCTTTTATCAATGCGAATCTTCTCTCTCTCTCTTCCTTTCTCTCTCATTCTTTCTATCCCCCTCTCCCTCATTCTCTCTCACTCTCTCTCATTCTCTCTATCCCCCCTCTCCCTCATTCTCTCTCATTCTCTCTCATTATCTCTCATTCTCTCTCTCTTCCCCCTTCCTTCTCATTCTCTCTCACTCACTCATTCTCTCTCATTTTCTCTCTCTCTCTCCCTTCCCCCTCTCTCTCCCCCCTCTCCCTCTCATTCTCTCTCTCCCTTCCCCCCTCTCTCTCATTCTCTCTATCTCTCATTTTCTCTCTCTCTCATTCTCTCTATCTCTCATTCTGTCTATCTCTCATTCTCTCTATCTCTCATTCTGTCTATCTCTCATTCTGTCTATCTCTCATTCTCATTCTCCCTTCCCCCCTCTGTCTCATTCTCTCTATCTCTCATTCTCTCTCTCCCTTCCCCCCTCTGTCTCATTCTCTCTATCTCTCATTCTCTCTCTCCCTTCCCCCCTCTGTCTCATTCTGTCTATCTCTCATTCTCTCTCTCCCCCCTCTCCTTCTCTCATTCTCTCTCATTCTCTCTCATTCTCTCTCATTCCCTCTCTCATTATCTCTCATTATCTCTCATTCTCTCACTCTCTCTCATTCTCTCTCATTTTCTCTCTCTCCCCCTCTCCTTCTCTCTCTCTCCCCTCTCCCTCTCATTCTCTCTCTCCCTCCCCCCTCTCCCTCTCTATCCCCCCTCTCTCTCTAATTCTCTCATTCTCTTCCTCTCTCAATCTCTTTTATTCTCTCTCTCTCTCATTCTCTCTCATTCTCTCTCAATTGATCGACCTTTTTCTGAATTGTTTTTTAATTGATACACAGGAGATACGAATTTTATTTCAATTTGTAAATAAAAGAAAATCGAAATATATGATATTTCATCTATGCTTTAAAAAAATTGCATGACCTACTTTCAATCGTTACTATATAAGATAATTTTAATAAAACATGGATTTTATATGTCAAGCTGCATTTTGAATAAAACAATGAATACCTTTATAAACATTTCAAATCTGAATAAAAATATTTCGTTCAAAAGTTTATTTGAGGAATTTTAAAATAAAATATATTTTTTTTTTTTTTTAAAGCAATATTTATTTATCATATCAAATGTTCATTTTTTAATTATTTTAAATATTTGTAAAAATTGACAGTTGTTTTTGTAAAAAAAAAAAAAAAAAAAAAACATCCTTTGTAATATATTTCTAATTTGTATTAAAAAGAAAATTAAAAAACTGACCCAAATTTTCGCCTCCCCAAACATCCATTTGCGTGTCGTATTTTCCTAATCTTTCAAAATATGCTTTGTTTATGACAAAAAGTCCTCCAGCTATCATAGGAGTCCGTATGGCTTGCGTTGGATCCTTCTGTCGAGCTAGACGTTCAACTTGACTGAGATACTCCCACTTAAAGACGAGGCTCCAGTCAAAGCCACCTCTTAAGTCTGCCGAAGCACCTGCGTGAAAAGCATGAAACAAATGTTTATTGTATTATTTTTCTCTTTTTTCATTTAAAAAAAATTTAAATGGAAAAAAAAAATTCGCGAAAAATTTTTATTTGTTTATTCAACATTTTTTCTTTATCATTTTGATCTTATCGGACGTTATTTTATTT
This sequence comes from Chalcis sispes, assembly GCA_949987625.1. Classification (NCBI taxonomy): domain Eukaryota; kingdom Metazoa; phylum Arthropoda; class Insecta; order Hymenoptera; family Chalcididae; genus Chalcis; species Chalcis sispes. The sequence continues at coordinate 50,627,273 of OX465098.1, read as the reverse complement.
ACCATTTTTATAATATATATATACTTACATTTATGAAAAATGAATTTATACGCATTATTTATACTAAATGAAGAGGCTCTAGAATAAATAATAAATAAATGAAAGCTAAACAAGCATTCAAAAAATAATTTTCATTAAATTAAAAAATTTTTAATTGTCATCTTGGAAAATACATTTAATTTGTACTGTTAAAATTAAAGGAATTGTTTATTTATACAAATAAAAAAAAAAAAAATATATATTAATAAATAAATATATAAATAATTTTTACACAATTCTAATAAGTTTCAAGCCAAATTTATTTAATAAATTACTCATCTTAATTTCAAATTTTTTGTTCGAATACGCGAAAAAATCGCAGCCAAAAATAATTGCGTATGCACATTTTACACATTTTCTTTTATCACGTTCCTTTATTTTCATATCTAATTGCAGGGTTGTTGCAAAAGTTCATAATTATATCTTTTTTTTAAGATTTGTAAATTTAAGGAATTCAACAAGTAATCCGTTGAAAATTGTACATATAAGTAACTGTTTAAAGATAAAAACTAAAATTCAAACCGATGGATTTAGATTCAGAAATTTAATTATCGTTATACACGAATGTTTACCGACAAAAACTTTGTATTAACAATATATAGATTTCTGATTTGAAAATATTTATTCAACAATATGCATTAATTGGTTATTTAAAATATATAATAAATATCGATATTACAAGCAGTGCAAAACAGAATACTAAAAATAATATATGTAAATGCATTTGAAATTGATAGTAAACCATTAAATCTGGAAAAACTTTTTAATTTAGAGTCTTTGATGTTTCATTATGATACTCTAAAATTTAAATATTCAAACTTTAATAGTATATCAAGTAAAATAAGTATACTATTACCATTGTTTTTAAAGAAAATTAAACTAAACAATTGGAAAAATTTACGAATTGAAAAAAAAAAATGATTAAATTTTATTTTGACAAATAAAAGAAGTATATTTTATTTTCAAGAAATTACAGTACCTTCCAAGCGAAAGCGAAAATGGAGAGTGAGCCGGAATACATTCTTCCGTTCCCTTTTATTGTTTTTTCCCTCGCGCTTAAAATTTTCCTCTTTCCACACACCTTCTTCGCGGAATCTTCGGCCACTGTCTCGCAGCCTCGCGGCCCCGGATTGATTTCTCTTCCCGTGCACGCACCTACGTACGTCACTGGAAAAACTTGGAGTTTTCCGGGCGAGGTTCACGGCCTCGAGGATGCCGAAGCATCCTAACGAGCACGTCCAGCTTCTAGGCGCCACGGGGGTATATGCCCGTGCACTAAGAGACACTGCCGCGGATCTTATGCGTCGAATTAACAAGCAATTCTAATACCGGCAATCTCCCTGTTCGCTTCCGCTTTTACAACAGTTTTATAATTCTTTTTTATACGTTTTACAATTATAATAAATCGCTCCGAAAGTATTAATATCGTCGCTTGCATATAAAATGTTATTATATTTAAATGTCTCGTTTCCGACGTGTCATTCTTGTTATTTATTTAAGTCGCGCCAATAACAATAGTTTCGATCTTGCGCTAAAGCTCGCAGCCTTTCACCGAAGGCTTTTTATAAATTGTCTGTTCAAGAATTGAACTATTAAATTTATATTCTTGTTAAATATCCTTTAATTTTAATTTATTTTGAAACCATTTTTAACAACCATAAAATAGTAAACGTGTAAGTGAGAATAATAGCTATAACTAGGGCAATTAAATTATACAATTTGTTAACACAAAAAATTAAAACTTTATTAATAGAAAATTAATATAAATAAAAATACAAAATTGGTTAATACATAATTTATAGTTTTTTAATAGATATAGTATGAAAAATTATTTTGTATTTTTATAGTTTAATATTGTTTATATATTAGTTAGTAAGTTAGTTGAAGGTACCCCCCCCCCCTCCCAGTCAGCGTAGAGAGATTTGTTTCTTTCTGCGGTTCATTGTAATATTTTGTAAATATATTGGATGAATATATATAAAATAATTAAATATTCGATTGTGAAGCAATTACTATTAATTCGCCATTAAATCTTTTGAATTATATTAATTTTAGTTAATTATTACCACTCCCGTAAAATAATTTTATCTATAAATTTTTAAGAGTAACCCTGAAAATAATTAATTATGTTTGAATTAATTTATTCGGGATAGCGCGAACGCAGTCCCGGCTAACAAAAATTATACGCCCGAGATATCCACATTAGGGATATTCGCAAGGGTCAGCCCAACCTTAGTGCAATGGAAGAGCCTCGCCCTGGAGGAACCGCCTTTATGATCACGGTAACCTCTGCGCCAGGTAAGTATGCTTTCCTCCCCACCTGCTCTCTATTTAATACTTTGGGATAACAATTTCTCTAGCGGGTAAGCGCGCCTCTATGTCATTTTCACGGGCGACTTCGATACTCGCCATCTAGTGGTCAGTGACGATAAATACGCCATCTACTCGATAAATACGGTAAAGTGTCGTATAGTGTGGCTTGGGGTGACAATGATTGAACACATGGGACGCTGAAACCTCGTTTATTTTGGTACTCGTATATTAAGTGTGCGAGAAGAATGTTAAAACATTGCAAACTTAATGTCGGGAGATTTTTTTTTTCTAAAGAATGAATGAAAAACGGAATCTTAAAAATTCATTGGGTTCTTGTTTGAATGTCATATTTTAAATGATTAACTGTCATATATTACGTTATTTGCAGACATTGAAAAATAGTTTTTAAGATATAATTTGTAATTATTATTATTATTATTTTTAATGAAATATAAATTTATAAATGGATTATTCGTTTCAAAGTTAAAGTCAACTATTTAAGGCACACAATTAAATAGAAAAAAAAAAAAAAAAAAAACGATAATAAATCATTTGTTTATAGCAGTTAAAAATTATACATAAAATAATAATCAAGTAATTTTAAATAAATATTTAAATAAAAATATTTTATCGTATCAAAATAACATTTGAAAGCAGAATATAAATAGAAAATTAAAATAAACAACGAATTACAAGACATACGCATGAATATTTAGGAGTTAAAAGTTAATTTAAATTTAATAAGCATAGATTAAACATGTAATATTGAAGTTTTTTTTTTTTTTTTTTTTACTAAATACTATGCAATTAATTAACTTATAATGTTACATTATTAAATGCAATTTTTCATGTTGTGTTTCAAAAATTTTAATTTTATTGCAACTGAGATTTTAATTTACTAAATTATTATAATAATTATATTTTTAATTTTGCAAAATTTTTAATCCACGTTGATATATTTATAAAATGAAATGTTACTTACTGTGCATTTTTTTTTTTTTTTTTTTTTTTATGCTTTTGATAGAAAATACTTTTGCGAATAATTCAGTCTAGATACATTTTCATAAATAGTTTATAATTTCACTTATAATCAATGTATTTATAAACAAATGTATCTATAATAAATTTGTATAATTTACAAATCACTTAACATTAACAAATCACTTGATAGTCATAAACAGTAGACATGTATAATATGTACTCTCATTTGTTTATAGTTGGAAAATATAAAAAATAAAAATAAGGTTTAAATAGAAATAAACGTTAATTTTTTATTGCAAAGTTATTGCTTGGTTGGAGAAAGTATAGATAATAAAGCTAAGGGTAGAAATATTTATATTTGAATTAATTTATTCGGAATAGCGCGAACGCAGTTCCGGCTAACAAAAATTATACGCCCGACATATCCACATATTAGGGATATTCTCGCAAGTGTCAGCGCAATCGTAGTGCAATGGAGAAGCCTCGTTCTGGAAGTAACCGGCTTTATGATCACGGTAACCTCTGCGCCAGGTAAGTATGCTTTTACCCCTAACTGCCTGATATGTAATACTTTGAAATTGTAAATTCTCTTGCGAGTTTATGTAGTCTTATTTTATCTTTATGGACAACTGGTGTCTTTGACATCTGGCGGCATATCTCTTTAACAAATGTGCTTAATTTCGAAACTATACTTATGTACCTGTTAGAGAATGTAATTTTCTTTTCGATAAAATTTATAATTTATAAATAGAAATATCTAGACTTTTTAATCTATCATTTTTGTAAATATTTAACAATAAAACATTTACCATTCATGTAATAAAGCTTATAATAACAATAAAAAAAAATAAATAAATAAATAAATAAATAAAAATAAAAAAATATATACATATATATGTGTAAATAAAAAATATATAAAAATAAATACATAGCAATAAATAAATCTTAAATATTATTTATCTAACTTGATAAGAGAAAGAGAAAGCGAGATAAAGAGACAGACGTAGAGAGAAAAAACGACAAATAAACAGAGATTGATTCCCAGACCATTTTTTCCATCAATAAAGACGATAAAAGGAATTTAAGAGTAAAAGATGCACCACCGTTGACATTTTCTATTTTTCTAGTTTCTTTCTATCATTTAAACATTGTTTTTTGGTTTGAGATATTCCTCAAGGGCTGACATTCGCTGAGAAAATATCTATTTTCTTTGATTGTTAATTTGAAAATTCTACATTTCTTATATCGGAATATAGTACTAAAATTTGGCGATAATTATTACAGAAATTTTTCGATATATTTAGTTTTCAAGATATGCATGTAATTTAAATACATAAATAGACAAATAAATAAATAAATAAATAAATAGAAGTTAAAATTCTTTTCTACGTATAAATTATGCAAGCACGATTATTCGTAGAAATTTATTAATTATGATATTTTTAACCGTCGCTGCCTCCTCCTTCCCCCAAAATAAAACTCTCTAAACTTCTCTTTATTTTCACCTAGAATACAGTACCATTTTGGCATCCCTTTAAAAAAGATTTTTTTTTTTTTTTGTATTTTCGATATAATCAAAGATACATCCGAGCGATGACGAATATTTTTGTTATGGTTTCGAAGATCATCGAGGTGTGCATTTATTGTTTTTAACGCTTGGTATGTACTACAAGTATAATTATTTTAAAAGATAATTTTTATAAATTTTATTTTGTTTTATATTCAAAGTTACACTTGAAATGAGAAATAATTAATAAATGAACGCGTCTAATCCAATAAATATTAACGAATATGGTATGGCAACTATCAAGTTCAGACAATTTGTATGTAATACATAATATTAAAATTAATACATACAAGCAATTGCTGTAATTGAAACGACATTTGAAAAATAAACAACTGGATATACGGGAAAAAAGAACTTACCAATGTATTGAAAGTTATCCATGCTAATGACATCGATAACGGGACAGACGACTCGGGTGGGATCTTCGGCGACCCTTTCAAGAAGTGGCTCCAACCAATAGACGTTGCACTCGCAGTGAGAATCCAAGAACGTGAGAACTTCAGCCGTTGCGGCATCCGCCCCTTTGACCCTCGATCTCATCAGACCCTCGCGCTTTTCATTTCTGATCACGCGCACTTTGTGGATCTTGGAGAGTTCCTCGCCGTCCTCCGCTGTTTCGCGGACAGCGAGTTAAAACAAACGAGAAACGAAAAACGTTTTATTTTTCATTTGATTTTTCTTTAATTTTAACGGTAGACGCATTACTTGAAACTTAGCTTTCGTTATTTTTTTTTCTTTTTTTTTTTTTTTTTTTTTTCAATTTATCGTTCTTTGCTTGTCAACTTTATAAAATAAGATATATATGGTATTAAAGTATGTAAAATTCTAAAAATATTTTAAAATTATAATCTTAAATTAAATTTTATCGTAAAAAGAGTGTCTATTTTACATCGTACTTTTGGCATACAAAAAATAAAAATGAATAATTTAGGTCTATTAAGAAACTAATTTAAATAAGAATTCAATTTTTTTTTCTTCTCTAATTAAAGTAAACATAAAAATAAAGACTTTATTAATGAAATACATATTTTTAAACGGTAAAAGATTTATTTACATTGCATATAAATTCCAATTAAAAATGATTGATTATATATATTATTTATATATTAAATAACTATTTACTTACGATGATCGCTAAAGTCATCCACTAGAATGATTTCTTTGATAAGATGCTCTGGACTTCTGTTTAAGACGCTAAGAATAAAAAATACAGGATATAGTATTAATGCGTTGCAATCTCTAATATCTATTAATATGTACATGTGTAATATTTTCTTCAAAGTCTTTTACAGCCAATTTCACTTAGACAATTAATTGTTTTTCTATTTATTTACAGCCAATCAATATTATCAAAATCTAAATTTTTAAAAATATTTCGCTATATAAAAATGTTATCTACTATGAATTTCTCTTTGAACTATTCAATAAAAAAAATTTATGATTACTCAGTTTGTAGATTTATCAGAGTTGCAATTGATTAGATATATATATATATATATATATATATATATATATATATACATATATACAGAGTTATTTTTTATTGTTTTTAAAATAAAAAATATTGCTTAGCTGTAAAAATACATTTGTATTTCTGTACGTATAAAGCGAAAATTCAAATTGATTGAAAATTAAAAAAAAACAATTTAAAATCTAGTGAATATTTTTTAATCAAAGCAAAAGGTAAAAAAATAAACTCTCGTTAATTATGTGTCAGCATGTTATAGCTATATATAATTTCGTTTTTTATAATATTCATTACTGTGGTAATAATTTTTATACTATTTATTTACGAGTAAAAAAATTATCTCCATAAAAACTTGTTACAAACAAGATAAAGTAAAAAAAATTTGTAGAAACCACAACCGACTGGTTAATAATAATATGCAACAACGCGCATTATTTCCGTTATATGGGAAGATCGAAAAACCGGCGTTTGAAGTGAAAGTATACACATATATATATATATATACGCGAAATCCGACGAATGCAAAAGCGTCGCTAGCTCGAATTTGCATTTTCCCGCGTATACGCAACGGCATATATGTGTGTATATATGTATATTGGTACAAATATATATGAAAAGGAATATATGTATGCGCGCGCGGAGCGAAGAGTATGAGAAAATTATCGGCGATTTATGCCGTTGGCAGGTTTGCCGAGTCACGGGACAGTCGTGAAATTGAATGCCAACCGCAACTTTGCGGACGAAGGAATGGCGATTAGAAAATTCCTTCGGCTTCTTCCACTCCCACTTATTTTGTTCAATTTTTCCGGCTCTGACTTTGGCTTCGTGTTCCTTAGCTCCACGAGCTTACACGTATAGGGGATGTTCGCTCTCTTTTCTTTTCTTCTTTCCAATTTTTTTTTTTTTTTATCAAATTATTTTATACTAAGCAAGCGAAATAATTAAAAGTGTATTTTATTTCATATTATTACAATAAAAGTTTTTTGTATTGTTGATTATAAAATTTTAATTTTTCAAGTAAACATAAGAGTACAAAAACTTTCTGTTCCATTGTATTATTTATGTTTATAAATATACCAGTAACTGAAGAATTAATACTTACATATTTTATACAATCCACGAGTACTTCATTGACAAAATAATTGATATCCCTGATGTAATATACCCGAGAAATCGTTACAATGTATGTCGGTATAGTTGTTCGACAAAGAAAATCGAAGTAATAAATTGAAAATATTAAATATATATTCAGAGAAATTGTTTTGACGCGTGTTATCATTTAAAAATAAGATTAGCACTTTTTCACTAGCGTTTCAGATCACCTCGATATTTTCATTTCAATGCGAAACGTATTTTAGCGATAAAAATTTTTGTTATTATTAAATTATTTATCGTGAGCGTGAAATTTATTCAAACGTAAGCAATAAATATCGTAACATAATTTAAATGCGATAGTATAATTACCTAACGACCGTCCTCAGGAGAGTCGAGCGAGCTTCGTTATGAAAAGTAATAATCACAGATGTCGGTGGAAGATCCTGCCTCCACTGCTTTAAGCGGCACCTGTAATCACCGACAAAAATAACGCATTATAAACGTTCACATTCTTTTTTAATTTTTTTTTTTTTTTTTTTTTTTTTTTTTTAAATTATTTTCATTCATATAAATTATTTTTAATAGCTTATAAATTTCATTTCAATTAAATTTATTTATACATTTCTTATCAAATGTAAAAAGTAGAAAAAAAAAAAAAAAAAATGATGTAAATTTTATTCTAGAGATAATGTATATCGTGTTTTTATAATTTACGTATATAGGAAGGATGTTTCGAAATATGTGTTTTCTAAATATGAGCATTATTCGTTATCGATTTCTAATAAAGTATACTTTTGTGCACATTTCCTTCTGCAATAAATTGCTAACTTGCTTTCTGTATTATTACTAATATTATTATTATTTCAATTTAATCAATCATGTTTATAATGAGAAAATTTATTGAATAAAGTAAAGCGTGATTCACACATTCAAGATCTTTGTAATGCACGAGTATCAAGTCTACCTTGTTAGGATAAATTTTTTCATACTAATTTAATTTGATACATATATCATATACATTCGTTACTTAAAAATGTCGTTGATATACTCGTATGCATCTAATTTGAACGTAAGAAATATGCTTAAAAAATAATAGACCGTCTATTCGATCAAATATTAAACGTCACATCGCATCATTTTCGGTTGATTGAATTGTATGCACGGTAAAAAAAAAAAAAAAAAAAATAGCAAGGAAAGTAAAAATTAAAAATGCAGAGAGAGATTATTGTCGTTTGTTAAATGGTCGCGTGTACACGTTAATTATTCGATAAGTTTAAAATAGTCGGTATCGTTTCCCGTTATCTATACATACTCCCACCTGTATACATGTATTTTAAGCTTTCGCGAGCAGGGTAGGTATATTTTTAGCAGCAGAACGGAAGGAGAATAATTATTTATTAAATCGAACGAGCCGAAGATTAAAGACCATTAAAGTTGCAAATGAATATCGAGAAAGAGAGAGAGAGAGAGAGAGAGAGAGAGACAGAGAGAAAGGGCGAGGCGCATTTGGAATGCCGTCATTGCAATTCGTGTTAACGCGCTTATCGACGTTGGTTTCCCGTAGAAATTGAACGCGATTTCTCGTTCGACCATAGCCGTTAAGCGTCGTACATTACACGGGGGATTTGTCGTTGTAATTGCAAATCACAAGGCTATGAAATGGGAACTCTGTGTAATCGTATTTCTAATTATACTTATCGTACAATCGTAAGACCATCCAATTTTACGGTTATCATTGGGGAGATACAAAAGAATTAATTTCGAATCTCTGAAAAATTTCACGGCTGTTTTTTTTTTTTTTTTTTTTTGATCCCTGACGCAAATAAAAAATTGACGCGATTAAGAGAATTCGCTTTAATGGATAACAATTTGACTGAGTTACAATATCGTTATTATTTTGACATATAGATACTAAATATTATAATAGAAATTAATTATGCTTTTGATGGTCGGATAATTTTTAATGCATTGTAAATTTGAATATTATACATGTCAATTTGAAGTAGAAGATTATATAATCAACTGCATATTAAGCATACGCATATATGTACATATACGTACACGTGTACATATTTGCATTTGACAAATATTTATTCAACATATGTTTCATCTACTAATTTGTAGTTGTTAACAAGATTCGTTTTACAATAACTTATTACATAATAGTAATAAACAAATTGAATAGATTAACGTATTATTTATTTGTAAAAATTGTTTTTTTAGTATAATTATATAATAATCTTTTATTTTAGTTTTTAATTAATTGCTATTCAATGTTCACTTTTATGTTTTTATATTTTTTATAATTTTTTTCAAATAAAACTTTTCTTTTTTAACTACAAAATTTAATTTTATTTTCAATTATACATTCTTAATTTGTATTTTAAATTAAAACAAGTGAATTAATGCTACTGATAATTTTGTGACGTACGATCATAATTTTAACGACCGTTAATTATCATAAAATTGTATTACTTTCACGAAGTAATATAATATTTAAAAAATAAAATATTCGCTTAATAGCAAATGAAAATTGAATTCAAAGTTCTAATATTTTAATAACACTAAAATAAAATAGAGAAAAATGTATTTAATTATTAATCAAAGAATAATTTGAAATTTATTTCTCAGTTGTTAAATGCGATAATTTAAATTTGATTAATTAATAACAATTATTTTAACTTTGAAAAGAAGATTATGTTTCTCAAAATTTTATAAGTTAAAATAATTTTTCAAGAACGTTTAGGTAAGCCAAGTAATAATAAAAAGTAAATATTACGAATCGACAATAATAATAATAATAATCACAATGATAATAATAATAATAATAATAATAATAACAAGAGTAATAATGACAAAGCATTGCACGAAGCTCGTCGTCGTAAAATTGTAGGAGAATAAAAAAAATCGATAGTTGGAGAATCTCAGAAAGAGACGTATATCCCATCCGCGCCGAAAAGAAACCAGTGTAAGAAGACATCGGAAAACTACCTTTTTTCCAATATATACGCGCATCGCGATCACGAGGATGGGGTCGAGGCAAACGACACACAGAGGGGTATATATAGAGAAAAGAGTAAAACGAGAGAAGCGCGGCAAGCATCTCGTCGAAAGAAAAATGCGAGCACACCTTTGGAATATAACAAGAGCGAAATAGTTAAGGTATAGAAGCGATAGTCGCTCCCCCGCGGATAAACTCCGCTCCGTGCGCGTCTACGTGCGCCGAATGTACGTCTTCTCCTCGCTGTATGTGTGTGTGTGTGTTTGTGTGTAAGAGAGAGAGAGAGTGAAAGCTTTTCTCTTCCTGATGCCGTGTCGAGGCTTGCGCGCTTATATACGCGGAAATTGAAAAGCGCGGAGCGGGGAAGGAGGAGAGGTGAGTCGGTGCACACGTGCGCACGAGATTTGGTGAGCCCCCGCCCATACATATGTACACACACACACACACACATATACACATATACGGACTGCTTTTGCGTTTCATGAATTGCTTGTATTTCGCGAGCCGAAAGATCTCTCCTCCTTAGCTAGAAAAGGATTCTCTGCACAGCTTTATATCCGCGTGCTTTTTTTTACATTTTTTTTTTTTTTTGGGGAGAGAATTTTAAGGGCTAGCGCGTTGCTTGATTTAACGGATGAAAAATTTAAGAAAAAATCAAATTGTTTATTTGATTATTGGTAACGCAATAAGTCTATACATACTAAATTAAAGAAAATAATTTAATAACTTGTCTTCAAAACAGTTGAAGTATTTAAAAGTTTGAGCATTTTATTTGGGCGCGTTGAAGTTAAAGAGGAAATAAAGAAGCTACACTTTGTATATTTTATGGGACATATAGGAAGGGTAATGCAATTTATCCGCACGACAGAGACGAATTGAGGCTATTGACGAAAAATATTTTATTCTTATCGCGGAATCTCCCTCGTTACAGTTCATGCGTAAAAAAAGGTTCATGTACGGAAGATAAAAAATAAACGGCACACAAAGAGATGATAAACGACGTGGCTTTTTCTTTTTTATATAAAAATATACGCGAATTGTAAAAATATTTAAAATTACTTCTCTAAAAGATATATTTTTTTTTTGGGAGGGGGGGAGATAAAAAAATTTTATTTTATTTACTTGGTATTTTTTATTTACTTGGGTAAATAAAAAATAATTAAATTTTATTATTTGTCGAAAAATAATATTAACATCGAAATAGTGTAGGAATTAATTTGATTAATTCATGTAAATGCATAAATATAAAACTTAAAAATGTGATATTAAATACAAGCAATGTAAACGTTTACCTATGATAAAATTTTTCTGATTCCAAAGCCGAGTAACAATAGCAGAAATAGTTAATTGACTAACGTGCAAAATGAATAAAAAGTATTTAACAATTTGTTTAAATTTTTTTCTCGCTGTTCAACTGAAAAGATCATAATAAACCCGAAAGACGCTATTAAAACGCCCACAACTTCCTTTGGGTAGAAGAAATATGGTAAATTTAAATATGAATACAGCGCTGAATAATACAGGCAGATAAAAATGTCGGAAGAAGATGAATTATATATAAAAAAGTTAGAAAATTTAGGTAGGGTGAATTTTTCTTCTTCTATTGCTTATGCGTAAGCTATGTATATATAGGGTAGTAAAGCGAGAGACGTTTGATCCTTCGATAATATTTATTTTAAGGTCATGCTTTTATTATGATTACGATTGAACGTTTTATAACTTTAATACGTAAGCCAAACGAATTTATTACTTTTGTACCGATATTGCAAAAAAAAAAAAAAAAAAAAAAAAAAAAAATATATATATATATATATTTGACATAATAGCCAATAAATAATGAATCTAGAAGTATTAAAAATTATTGCGATGCTTTATTGATTTATATTTTGATATTATTAAAATTTTTGTAATAGGATATCGAACTTATGATAATATGTAATGACTTTAATCTCGACGACAGGCTCATTAGTAAAATACCGTTGTGAATTTATTTTTAATGCTAATTAATACAATAGCAACAATAACAATTAAAGTAATAAATAAATTTTCCAATTATCTGTAAGCTTATTAATTGACGTCTATTGATCGTTACGATAGAATATAGAATTTACATTTATTTGAATCATTTTAATTTTATTTATGTATTTATTTATTTATTTATTTATAATATATTTTAACATTAAATAACAGTACGGCAAATTAATTTTTATTTCGAAATAAAAGAAAAATTAAAAATATAATATTTTTTTTTAATGCCAACATTTTATCCAACTAAAAGCATGATTTTTTAATAAAGTCATTTATTAAATCAATTTTCCGTTCTTTCACATTAAATTCTAAGTGCCCATAAAATTTCATTGCTTATAACTCTTATATACACATACATGTATGCGTTAAGATTCGTTTCAATTGAACTTTTATTAAAACCATATCATTGTTTTACATACACGATGAACAATTTACAATAAAATTTAGTATGGCTTTATTATCGGCGAACTATAATGTCATGTACGGATACGTTTATGATAAGAAAAGCAAAAATCGTACTTGACTTGTAAATTATTACCGACACACGGGAAAATTTTAAGTATTGTTATGCAATAAATGCCAAAATATTTATTCTACGATAATTAAATAAAATTTATTGATATCAATAGCGATTTTTATTAAAACGGCAGAGTTGTAAAATTAACTATACTATTTATTTTTATACTATTTTATTTTAATGTTTCTTATAGGTAAAGAGTATTGTAATACATTTAAACAATAAATTATTTTAACTAATATTTTTATAACTGAATTAGCAAAGTGAATTTATACATTAATTCATAACGACCTATCGCCTTTAAAACTTCATTCATTCATTCATTCATTCGCAGAGTTTACAGACCGAATTGGCCTTTAAAAACGATTCTTTGAATTTTTCTCGGTCGCGTGGTTCTAAGAATTCGCGCGACCTTCACCTCGCGTCAAAACAACATCCGCTGTCCTATTAAATTTTATTGAATGGCTGCTATTTTTTTTTTCTTTTCGGTAATTTTAGCGAATTACTGCTATTTTTTTTTTTAAGCTTTTTTTTTCATATTATTAAAAAATTAAATATTTGATTACGTATATATATATATATATATATATATATATATATATTTATATACGTTATTTGGATTTTTATTTTATTTTTTAAATATTCTTTGACAAAAAACTTTGCTAAGAAAAAATATTTATACATATATATTGTTTATAAATAATGACAACTATTCGTCATAAAAAAAACGATAATGGATCACACTTCATTTTATTTGTAACTGATTTTAGGTATAATTATTTTCTCCATAACATAATTATATTTGTATAAAATAAGGTAAATTTTTTTCTTACGTTGTTTGTATAAATGTGTTATGTGTAAATATCTTTGTTATTTATTTTGAAGTGCAATACGCCTATTTATAAAAATGTTCAATCATTTTAGCGTATAAAAATAAATAAAACGCAAATGAAATTATATTGAAAATTTTCATGACGTCTTTTCACATTTATTATATTTATTATTATTCAGTTTAAAATAATATATTTAATACGATTTTCAACGCAATTTATAATAAAAAAATATTATGCATACTTATAGTTGCAAGAAAAATTTTAAATGTAAATCCGATAATAAATCGTTATTTAAAAAAAAAAAAAAAAAAAAAAAAAAAACTCAATTCTCTAGAGCAATTTACGATGATAGTATAGAGATTTTCATCAGTTATGTAAAATCAAAGCAGCCGATGCTGCATTTGTCGTTACAGCTTGAATCAGCACGTCGTAGAACAAGACGACGAAATCGTATTCAATCCATTGTCTACAAGCTGCGTCGACTAGCTCATACCGTTGTGAGCGCCATTTCATCAACGGTGCATAATAATGGAGGCCTGCGTACAAACGTTGCGACGTATGGGAGAGATGTGCACTCATACACATGTATGCACATGTATATTTGCGTGTTTATAATGTGAGCCGAAAATTTATGTTAGATGTATTTACTTTTGGAGCTTGTTACAACAGTATAACGATAATAACGTTTTGATTGCGCAAATATTATGGATGGAATATCTATTTTTTTTTTTACTACTATAATAAGAATTTACAAAGATATATATAATATATGTATATAAATGGAAAATAATTAAATGAAAGTGCGGAAAAAAAACATTTTTTTCGATATAAGAATAGATATATTTCATGAATTACTTGGTTTACTGAAAATAATTAATTTATAATTATTTTTATGCTTGTAATATTATTAGATAATTGATAAAAGCTACAAAGGTAAATAAACTCGATAGATTAATTTAGAACATAGAATTGTTGTTTCTATAATTCATAAAATTAAAAGGCAACAATTGCGTTAAAATCTATTTCATTTTAAATAGAGAATAACATTCTAATTAGGATACGGCAATTAAAACTTTTAAAAAGTAACAAAAATTTCGGTAAATATGATATTGTATATAATAAGCTTTATTATAATGTATAAGGCATCTTGGTTACAATAGTCCATAATATTTGAGCGCAGCTTACAACGTACAGATTAGCGAAACATTAACAGGAGGAGATTGAGCTTAAAAGTCCAAAATTGGTTGTTCTAGCGTTCGCGCGATATACGACGGCAAGGGGGGGGGGTGAAGGGGCGTGTTGGCGAAGTTCAACGGGAAATTGCAAACGAACCTCCGAGCGATGATCCGTGTTCGGGCTTAATTCGAAACTTCAATTTGGTTTCGCGAAACCGGCCCGCTGCAAACTGGATAACGCGCGATGAGTCGGCCCGAGCGCCGAGCTCTACTACTGACACGCTCGTGAGAGAAAGGCCTGCCGTTTTAATCCCCTCTCCTCCCCCTCTCCCTTCTCTCGACTCTCTTTCTTTCTCTTTCTCTCTCTCGTGAAAAAAAAAGAGCGCGCACAAGGTATAATGCGCCGCTATCACTCTGTCGATGTTTTGCACCAGGTGCGCTATCCCTTCTATCTCGTTGTTGGCATAGAACACGCGCGCAACATTGGCTGCCTATTTTTTTTCTCTCCTCTCTTTCTCTTTCTCTCTCGCTCTCTCTCTCTCTTTATTCGCGAATTTGACAATAAAAGGGATCGCGCGATGTTGTCGACCTGTCGTTGATGGACTATTTACGCCTGTTGTTGAGAGAAGGCACGCGAGACGAGGTACGCGTGTATACCGTTGTCCTTTCGAATTAACGTTGCGCTGGAGAGAGCTGATTGCCCTACGAAAACTTTTTGAATTTGTTCTCTTTACTTCCTTTTGTTTTTTCGTTTTTTTATTTTTTTCCTAGCCATTAAATTGTTGCTTTCGCATCGAAAGTCGATTGTATGTTAGTGAAAAGGTTATTGATTAATGTATTTTTTTTTTTGTTTTTTTTTTTTTTTTTATAAATTTAAAATAAATCTCATGAAATAATGAAAACAACAACTATTATTTGATAAAAATTTTTTAACAAGTTTTTTTACATCGTATAATAATTTTTGCTGACGGTTTGCATTTGAGTTTTAAAAATAGCCGAAGAAATGCGTGATTTTATCGGCATTTTTGTTGCCGCGTAACAATATCCAGCGCGTAAATTTTAATGATTTAAAAAATATTTGAAAATTTAAAAAAAAAAAATGACAAGCACGCGTTAATTAAATAATAAAATAATTTGAAAAGTTGAATCGAAAAAGTAATAGTTTACGTGCTTTTATTATGTGCAATTTAATCATACGCGTATTAATAAACGATATTAAACATAATTTACTTAAAAAAATGTTTAAAAAATTTCGAAATACGGAACTTTTAGGCGGATTCATCAAACAGGTGTGTGCTACAAAGTTTTTTAAAGTTAAGAAAATATCGTTTTAAGAAAAGTGTCTTTAAAGTTTCAAACTCGCGTTTAATGAACCGTGCTTTACTTATCGAAGACTTATAACTTTGTCAATGTTTTGAATTTTGTATTCAATTGATTTTTTAATATTTTATATGATTTTTAAATTACTTTTATTATATGCGTGAATGTAGGTCGTCTGAAAAATAATAACTCGTTTGTCTTGTCGAATTAATAACAAATTCATGTCTTTTATTTTATTATAGACGATTAATATTTAATTATACATGATTCTTTAAGTATTGTGAGATGATTCTGATGTTTATTGTTGAATTTATATAGCGAGCATCGTTCATTTACTTGGCATGCATCCACTGCTTAAGCATCGTTAAAAAATTTTAATACAATTTTAATACAATTTTAAAAATTAATTTATATTCGTTTGGATCGTAATTTATTAATCGTCTTTCAAATCTAGAACTTTTAAGCGCACTGAAAGCATCAATACATCGCTCGTCTCATAAATTTTGATATTAAATATAAAAAGGTTTTTACTCAAAATTCACGTAAAACTACAAATTTTCAATAAAAAAAAAAAAAAAAAAAAAAAAAAAAAAAAAAAAAAAAAAAAAAAAAATGATTAACTAACATTCTTAAGTATATGGAAGTAGCATTCGATAAAAAAATGTAAGAGGCGATAGTCGCTCGGTGTGTGGCCGGTGGGCTTACGCGATATGTAGAAGCGCTTCGATAATCCGGTTCACGACCCTTTCTCTCCCTCCCTTTCCCTCTCTATTTTTCTCTCTCTCTATTTTTCTCTCTTTCTTTCTTTCTCTCTCTCTCTCTCTCTCTCTCTCTCTCTCTCTCTCTCTCTCTATCTATCTCGCTTGACTTGTTTTCGTCGCTCGTCCTCGCAGTTTCCGACACGGCAATCGCATACTTTATCCACGCGCCGAGCTCGTAAATTCGGGCGATTTTATCAGCTCTCGAGAATTTACCGACACCCGTAAACCGTCGGTGTCTCGCTACACAACTCCGAGTGCGATTCGGCTTCGGATTTTTCTTCGTTTTCTTGGCCCCCCCGTAAACGTTTGGTAATGTTTCTTTGGATTAAAACGTCAAGTTTCTTACGAATTTTTATAAAATTTTTGATTAGTTCTCGAAAAACTTTTGAACGAAAATAATTATTACCAAACAATTCTTTTTTTTTTTTTTTTTTTTTTCCCAAATGAATTTTAGTGCATGTTTTTATCGCAAAAACATCGTAACGTAAATTAAATTAAACATCTAAGTAAAAATGTACCGTTCATTATTAACGCGAACGTCAATACTTAAACGAGTTTACGCTTAAAATATACATTCTACTTCCATTTGCGATAATTGGATTTTAAATTCTATTTGTAAAAGCCCTTCTACATCAGTATTAGTTTAGAGTTAGTAATTTTACTTTTAAGATTATTTAGTTATAATAATAATTTAACAGATGCTTTAAACTTATAGATAAATTGAATTGTTTCACATTGAAAACACTGTAAAATAAACAATGTTGAAAAGTACATTCTCTCAATTTATAAATACATTTAACGATTTCGATCATTATTTAAACAAAAAAAAAAAAAAAAAAAAAAAAAAGTATTAGCATGTAAAAACTCTGTCATATATTAATTTTTGATAAAAGTTAAATACATTTTTGCGTAAGGAAAACAAGTACACTTTAAAATTTGAAAATTTTGAAACTCGAGATACATATCAGTAATAAAGAGCTATTTGTTTTATATATTCGGTAAGCAACGTACTTATTATAGTTATAAAATTTCAAAAACTCATCAAAATGAATAATACCGGCAAACATGACACGAAACATGACGGAGCTACGAGAATCTCCAAAATTTATAAAACCTATTCGTCGCGAGTGTAACGTAGGCGCTTATTACGATATCGATATACTTTGCAGCAAATTTTGCTACATAAACCCAAAAGCGCTAAGGCGCGAAAGCGTGAGAATGTCGAAGAGATAAAAAGAGAAAGAGAGAGGCTAGTGAAAGGGATAAAGGGAGAAGGTGCACTAAAATGCGCGAACCACACCTGTTGACCTTAATTCCAAACGAAGCGCGTGGAACTTCAATTTTCATAAAGCTCCGCCAATAATCCAATATATATATCGCTGTGAGAAACGCTCGCGGTGCGCGCTTTACGCAATTTAATCTTACCGAGCTCTCCTCCTCTTCGAAGGCTTCCTCCAATGCGCTTTGCGCATTTCAGGACGTCGCCTCTTCATTATGTGTCTTTTCACTAGCTCTCTCTTTCTCTCTTTCTCTCTCGAACAATGACGTGGCTGTTTTTGCTTGACATTATTGCGCACTTTATTTTTTTACATTCGCGCACTCTCTAGCCGTTGAAAAAATTTACCGATGTAAAGAAAAAATGTACCGTGGATAGATCTTTTTTGTTTTTTTTTTACTTACCCCGTCTTTTGTTTTCTCGTTGCTATACCGAAACAACAATAATCCATTTTCTTCTTTTCAAATTTTTTTTTCTTTCAAGTATACCATTGTTAAAAATACGTATGGATTAATTGTATGGACAGATTATTTTTTAATGTCGCATAATAATAAAAAAAAAAAAAAAAATCATCGATTAAGAATTATAATCGGTATTTCGTATGCGAACTTTGCGTCGAATTTTCAACGAATCAATTAACTGCAATTCTCAAATTAGCATAATAATATCTTTAAAGTTTTAGCACATCTGTGTAATTATACTCGCAAATTTCCAAATGTGATTTCTTGTCCTTTATAGAAAGGTTAATTATAAAAAATTTCAAGAATCGTGTGTGCGGCAAAAGTGTCAGGTTACAATATTTAATGTTTCATTGTTGTTAAAAGAATAATTAAATAATTATGTTCGTAATTTTAGGAAGAAAAGATACTGGAATAATGATAAATATATTAGGATTTATAAACATTCAATACACATATATGTATAATTATTAAATAAATTTATTTTAATGAATTTTATAAATCAACATATAAATATTAGTTATTCAAAACTACATTTGTTTATTCTCTTAGAAAAGTCTCAGGTTTGCATAATTTTTACTATCAATCGTTTTAGTTGTTTTTGAATTGATATAATTTGCACGGCTTACACTTTTTATAATAACTTTGTTGATATTATTTTATATTTATGACTTACTGGAAAAGGAACAACATATTGCACAATAGATAAAATTTTAATGTTTTATGTAAAATAGTTTTAATACTTTATGTGAAATTCAAATTAAATTTATTGATATTAATAATTACATTTCTGGCTGTTTAAAAATTGAATGAGAATTATCTTTATATTCATTTAAAAATAGTGCTTCCCTTGAGTAAAGTTAAAGTATTTGTATAAAAACTATCAGCTTTATATTGCATTAACAATTTAAGATAAAATTAAAAAAAATATATATGTATATATATATATATATAATTTATTCTAAAAACATAAATTAAAAATTCGAGATAGTATCTAATGCGCACAAATGTTGGATTGTAAAATAATGATCTTTACTAAAAACAGTCAATATTGATAAAGTATCGATGTATAATAGCAGCGCTTGATAATAATATTGATTCATGCCAATATAATAATTCAAGGAAATAGAATTTGTCTGCACGAGTAGCATATTATGTTTTATTGAAATGAATAGGAAGTAGCATTAAATGTACCGTTACGGTGCAATTATTTTAGCGTTCCGATTAGTGATTTGATATTCCGATTACGATAAACAATGGCACACCATTCATAAGGGATAAGTTATAACGTTCGCTATTATTATCAAGCCGCACAAACTACGAACTTAATGGATTTATTTCAGATCGTTGTTGACGGCTTACACAAATTAACGAGAATATTTATCAAATTTTAAATGCAAATAATAATAAAAGAAAAAAAATTTTTATTATTTTTAGAATGTTTGATGAATTTTTTTTTTTCATATTATCTAGGATAATTTCAACAGATTTAATATTATAAAGGTATTGTACATAATCATAACAATATTCTTTGTCGATTTAATTTTTTCTTATAAAATTTTTAAATGTATAGATTCAATCTTCGATAAATTATACCATTGGAAAATTATAATATCTTAGACTCGAGATTAAATTTTATGAAAAAACAATATATATATATGAAAAAAAAAAAAAAAAAAAAAAAACAAGTATCCGGTTTTATCGAAGTAATTGAATCTACTTAGCACTCGGTAACGGCAGTTTTATTAAACATTGTAAGGTTTATAATTTAAAAAGAAAAAGTTCCTTTGAAAATAGTTACATATTTTTAAAGCAATAAGTAAATGATTTATGTCAAAATTAATAATAATATTATTAAAACAGCTGTTATTAAATTAGATTAGTAGTTTCATTTATTAAAGTATGAATTATTCATTATATATATTTTTTAATTAATAAATAAAAGCTATTTATTAAATCGACTAAGATAATAAATAAATTAATATGTAAAAATGATTCAATTCTAAAATTTAAAAATTATTATCAGACGAACAGGAGATGTATTAGATTGCAGAAAGAAAAAAAAGACGTAATAAAAATTACACGACTGCGAGTCAAAGTTATATTCAAGAACTTTCCATGCATGGGAAATGTGACGTGCACAAATTGAAAATGTAGACGCTCTTACGTATACGAATGCGAAAATATTCATAGTTGCATAGCGCATACGATAGCGCAAGTATTCGAGATATTATTTGGCAGCGTTAGAGAAAGGGAGGTAGAAAGAGAGCGTAGTTGTGCATTAGAGGCGACTTAAGCAAACGTAGAAATAGCGAAAACGCACAATGCAGCGAACGTACGAATTCTCAGGCACATTACGTACGTAAAGAAAAGCACGAATTTACGCTAGGATAAAGTTACGAGTGTGTAGAAAAGAGAGAGAGAGAGAGAGAGAGACAGATATTTAGAGAAAAGTTAACGAAATTGTGAAAATGCCACAAAATTTTCTGGACCTTTGAGAATCGAGTGCGTCACGCGTATCTACCTGCAGCAGTGTGTCACTTGATTAATTATCTTTATTTAATTAATAAAATTTGAATAAATTAAAAATTTTTCTTGTCGTGTTTAAAAAATTTTTTATCAATTATAAATTTCCATCATTTTTTGTTTTTAAATAAATATAAAATCTGCCATTTTTTATATAGATATATACATTGTCATTTATTATATCACTTATATGCACTGGATAATAAACAATAATTTTGAATTCTCGCGCTGTTGAGATATTTCTATCGCGCGTATTGAATTTAACGATCTCAATAAAATTTTTAAACGACTGTATTATTTATTAGTTTTTCAATTTTATAAATTTCATACGTCAGAGCAAGGAGTAAAGTATTTTATAGTACACTAAATTATCTGCGCGCTTGTTTACAACGCATAAGTTGCGTTAAGGATGCGTAGTTAGAGTTCGTGAAAGATGTAACACTCCGTTTATTGATCGGTAAGAGATGAACAAGACGGCATGGGGCGCATTAAAGCGGCTGCCTGTAAGTCGTTGCATAATGTAAATATCTTGCTGCACACGATAAATATGTATTTTTTGGTAGATCGAATTATCTTATTTTTTTATACGTACATCTATGCTAATCATTAAGCGATTAATTAATTGTAATTCGAATTTAAAAAATTTAATAAGGCATTTAAAATTCACGCGTAAAATTGAAAATGTTTATAAAATAAAAAATTCTTAAATCAAATCTTGTCAACGAATAATTTATTACATAAGCATCATAATCTTAACGAAACACAAGCTTGTACTAAAATAAAATTTACACATTTCGATAAAACAAAGAGTAAAATAAAATTCGAGGATCGCAAAATCCGACGTTATTGCTGATTCAGCAGTATAACGTCGGAGGTTACACACACACACGCACACACACACACACACACACACACACACACACACACACACACACACACACACACACACACACACACACACATGCATAGGCAGCGCAGCGAAGAACAGAAAGCTCGCATAAAAGTAACTTTTCCCATTCGGTCCCGTGTAATACGTCACTCTCGAGCCGCGCTCGATACTTCATACCCGATTTACAATCCCGCGCGTTCCCCGCAACGGCGCACAATACCGATAGAGATTATGAATCGCTTGCCAAACGAGAAATAATAGAGCTTTCTCTCTATCCCTCCCGCCTCTCTTTTCTGTCATTCTTCACCGTGTGTACTCGGGCGTTCGACGTGCCCGGTTATAAAATACACTATCACCCGCGTGTACATTAAGGAGCTTTCGTTTTTTCTCTTCCTATTGGCAAAATAATTTTCCACGTATATCGCGCTGGTCGCTTTTCCGAATAATTTTTGTCTTTCTTATTTTTTACGGCGCGTGCGACACTATAAAAAGTTTCTTTTTATCGCAAGCTTCGAGTTATACGCGGACGTGTATAATGTACCGATATCGTGTACACGTATCGTGAACACGAGTTTATAGTATTGAAGTTTTTTTTTTTTTCATAGCTCCGTAGGTATGGTTTTATTTATTTATTGTTTATTTCTTCGAATATTTAAATTTTTTCGTAGCGTTATTCACTCCACAGGGACTGATAAGATATGAAAAATAATAAAATAACTCGATTTAAATATCGAGCTCTACTCTCACATATAGATATCCCATTTTTTTTTTCTTCTAATTTACATCTCACCGCAAATAATAAAAAAAATTTCAGAAAACATCAAGAAGTTTTTTAATTTTATTTACTTACGTATAGTGCGTATAAATTTTATGAAGTTACTATATCATTTTGACTATTTATGGTATATCGTTATACGAATTTATGCAAGCCGGTGCATTATTAATTTATTGTTATAACGTGTGCCGCAATAATTATGTGATTTTGCATAATTTATTTAGCAGCGTTTTGGTATTAGAACTAAAAATTGATGCAAATAAATGATTAATTTAAACTATATATTAAGTACTTTAATTATTCATGAACTTAGACATGAAATGATATCTTTACTGAAAAAAGAAAAATATGTTTTACGATTAATTAGTGCTCATAATTAAAAAAAAAAAAAATTAGTTTGTATATGTAATTTTTTCAATCTCTTAATTCTAAACAAGTATTCTGCACAAACGTTTAGGAATAAAACAGTTTCAAAGCATCATGAATTATAATATGTTTTACAATGTACGAACAACCTTTCGGTATTTATGTTGCAACTTCTAAGCCTTCCTGTCCTGCATAACAATTGTAATGGGGTTTCTTATTAGAGGCATTCACATTAGGAAAATTGTACATTTATTGAAATAATAATTTTCATTATCGATTAAATTAATTAAAGCTTATAAAATTTAAAATGATCGCAAAATGATCTTTTTTTTAGTTTATTCTAAATAAATTTGTTTCGATCGATTATAATAACACAGAAGTTTATCACAAAATTTTAAATTATAACTTTTTTTACATGATTTATATAATTTTAAAGGACCAAGTAACTTTTCTCGCATTTATGTGTAGTTTGAACATAACTCGTTTACTGAAAAAGTTAATACCTCCCGTCGCAAGTGTGTAAACTATAAAAAATAATCTTATTTCTAAGCTAAGACAAGCAAAAAAGAAACAAAAACAAAAAAGGGGGAAAAAAAAGAAACAACTAGACCATTAATTGCCGCGAAATGAAGAAGCTCAACAGAGCGAGGGATAATGAAACAAAGCGCGCTACGTGCGCGCACACAAACGCGCAGAGTTGCACGTGTATAGAGAGCGGCACATCGCGCGAGGATAAAGAGCGAGAGCTAGAGAGAGAGAGAGAGAGAGAGAGAGAGAGGCTGCGCGCACCATTTCTCAAGAGGAAGATCTCCGAGGCTCGCTCCTCGCGCACGCGGCTCCTCCGAAAGATAATAACGGCGCAAATAAAAAGCGCAAACGTGAGCCGAGCGTTGGTGCTCTAAATTTCGGCTCACTGGCTCGAGAAACTGCCGGAGAGCTTTCCGCCCATGCTCGCGCGACGACGGGGAGAAGCTTTCGACCGAGACGGAAGCTTTCCTCCCCGTCTCGTTGTCTAGCTCCTAGCTGGACGGATACTCTTCTCACCGGCCTCTCTCTTACCCCTCGCGAAAGAGTAACCGACATTCTCGCTTTTCTGCTCTCCGAGCGCGCGCCTTCTTGCCTCCCGCGTTCGTGAGAATATCCAGCGACACTTTATTGTCCTTTATTCCGGTCGAGTATCCTACGCTCAGGGTACCCTCGGGAATGGTACATATTTTAAATCGGAGCTTTTTAAAGCCACTTTGGCTGATCGGATCTATTCTTGCTCGAGTGAATGGGATTGACCGTGCTTTTATCGTTGCTTTGTTTTCGAACTCTCTCTCTCTCTCTTTCTCGAGGAGGTTTTCGTTTCAATTAGTTATGGATCTATATCATGTGATTAAAATAACTATTTATCTTGATGCATGTACATTTTTTTTTATACTTTTTCTTTTGGCAACATTTATTTATAATTTACATTCATAATATTTTTAAGTTGAAAAAAAATACAGTAAATAAATATCTTATTTTTTTTTTTTTTTTCATTATTGAACCATTAAATTTTTATAAAAGTTTAATCTAAATAAGTATTTATAATTGTAATAATAATAATAATAATAATAAGCACGCATTAAACAATACAGAAAATTAGATTTATTATAAAATTTAACGAGTCTCATAGTGTAGAATTCGATTATTGTCTTTTGTTTTTCTCCGTATTGCAATGCAACACGGAAAAGTTGTATACGAGTAAAGAAAATAGTTGAGCTCTTACTTTTACCCTGTTATATCATACTTTAAAAAAATACTGAAACTTGAAATTAAAAAACTTACTACAAAATATAGGTATGCTTCGAAGTTTCTTTTTGTTACATTCTAAAGTTTGTTATCATCATATTTTAATAGAACTATAATTTTGTCAAACTATTAATATAAAAGTTGTTGTCCAATAGAATATTGTTTTATTTCTTTTTATTTTCTTCGGTATATTATACATCGAAAATATATAGGAGTAGTTTATTATTCTAATAAAATCGAAGTAGGGATATATACATACATGTTATAAAAAATATTTTTCGAAAATCCAGCTCAAATACGATATCTTGATGCTATGTTTTATTTACCGACAGTTTCAAAGTTTTATTAATCAGAATAATTTTATATTTTACTTAAAAACAATAAATATTTTTTTGAATGTATTATTTTAAAATACAAACAATTAATATGAATTAATAAGAGAATATTAAATAAAAGTAAAAACATTATTTATTTAAAATATCTTTCAATATTTTGCGATTACTTACAAAAAATTTCTTATATAATGTGAAAATTCACGTTTCTTGCAAAGTACATTTTTTTTTTTTTAATTTTTGTCGAAGCTAAATCACGCAATGCAAACTAACATATTCTATATTCTGAATAACAAGAATATAAATCACAGGAAGTAAAAGGCAGGCTATTATATTCGAAATGTTATCGTTTTTAAATCCACTTTCAAAGAAAAATAACCACTTCCTTACCTTACGCGGGATAAATCCTCGAAAATCGCAATAAACCAAAATATCACGTGGATTACTCTAAACGCGTGATTTCGAATTACTCTAAACAATTGATCCTGACAGATCTCGAGATAGAACTCGAGCTTGTACGATTTATCTGCCTATACGAAATTCTACATATATGCAGCTCGTTGCAAAAGTTATCGCTAACGCTTTATTATTATTATTATTATTTACATAGTAAATTTATAATTTTCCTAGATAAAGTCGCATATTTTTCCTTTTTACCAAACCTGCACTAAAATACACGGATAAATAAAATATGCAATTTTTAAACGCGTTAAAAATAAAAGTTTAAATAAATTTTAATCATTTTTCATCAAATCGTTGAAATTTTTCAATTCCTTATTCAATAAACGCCAACGCCGCCTTGTTCAATTTTTATAGCGATCGTGCTGCATTCGCCGCACAATGGATACGACACTATTACTTTTGACGATAAGAGAAAATGCCGTCGGCCATAAGCGGCTCGACATGTACATGTAAATACATGTAGTGTGTAACCTTTAAGATCTATGCAATCTATAAAAAGTTTAGTTTGCCAACTTGCATTGCTGTGTAGTTATTTATGTGTATGCATATGTACATAATTATTCTCTTCAGTTGACCGCTTGCATTGATATAAAAGATTTATTTTTCAGTTTGTATTTATTTCCTCGTGTCAAACCATATTTTCAGTTTTTTTTAAAAAAAAAAAAACAAAATTGCGATCCGCAATAATAATTTGAATTCAACTAGAAATTTCACCCGATTATATGATTGATTTTTTTATATAATTAAACTTCGTTTTTCATTTTCATAAATAATCACGTGAAATTATATTTCTTTGCAGTCTGTAATAACAATTCATCGATGACCAAACGCGACAAATTTTTTTTAATCAAACACACGAAATCTCGGAATCATAAAAAAAAAAAAAATAAAAAAAAGTAATTCGCTCGTTTCGGAATTTAACGGACATACATTGCCGAGTATTCAAAATTCAGTAGCGCGAAGTCTCGTAAACAAAGAGAAGCGTTGGTTAATTCGGTATAGCGGACGCGTCGTTCGCAGCCTCCAAAGCTTCATCTGATAAATGCGACGAAGCTGTGTTTGAAGAGCTTGCGTGGTTTTTTTTTTTTTTTTTCAGATTCCTATACGCTCTATCCTTCTCTTTAGTTTCACTCCGCAGATGAGAAGTTCTTTGTCAGGTGCGCGCTCTTCTTCATATCTCGACGGGCGTCTTTCCGCACGTTTTCGCGTTTGCGAAAAATAACGGGGCGCAAGTTAAGAGCATTCTTTACTTTTTTCCTAAGAAAAGAGAAAGAGAGAGAGAGAGAGAGAGAGAGAATCTTAGGATTCATGACACGAGGCCTCAGGATACGGTTCTTCTACATACATATATGTAAGGAAACTCTCTTGGCCCATCGCTCTTGTTTCTTTCATCCAACTTTTCCTCTTTTTCATTTCTCTTCTGCCCGAGTTGCTCCTTCTACTTGCCGTTCGCGATCTCGCGCCTTTTCTTTTTCATTTTTTTTTTTTTTTTCTTGATGATTTTATGTTCTTTTGCTCCTTGGACTTGCGTACTCTGTACCTCTCGACTTTAAGTGATACTAATGGAGAGTCTTCATAGTACTTTTGCCATTGATTTTCGCTCTCACGACGGACATTTTTATATAATTTCAAAGAGATTGATGAATGTATAGATATTTAGTAGTATAAGGGAATTCGAATTTCATGTCATTTGATTTGGTAAATAATTTAGTTCAAGTTATATTTTATTTTCATCACTCTGAATTATAAGACCATTGAGTAATATGAAAAAAAAAAAAAAAGTAAAACTTTAGTCAATAAACTAAAAGAGAAAACAATACCAAACTATCAGCAATCAAATTCGTCAATATATTTTTGCAAATATTTTATTTTTGTATATGCGCACTCTGTCCAATTCTCGATATTCATCCGCTGAAACAAATTCTCGTAACGGATCCTCTACGGGATAAACAAAAATAGCAACTGCTCTAATAAACATTTTTTTGACAAAACAAATATTTATTCAAATAATAGTATCTTTTTTTTTAAACGTAATCTTTGCAGATATTCTTTTTTTTCGTTAAAAAACAACTTTTTTAATAACAATTAACAAAAAACATTTAACTGTATCAAAATAGGAAACGACAAACGTTTGTAAAATTGAATTGTTTCATTTTAAATTATTCATAGTTTTAATTAAAAATAAATGTATTCTGACATTTTAATAAGTAAAATTTTTCATATTTTTTTTTTTATTTCATGACATTATCTCATTGTATTATGAAAAAAATTAGCTATTATCAATTAAATTTTAGGAATATATAAATAATTTTAATGAAATTTTGTTATCAAATAACATACGTTTTCAATATATCGCACTGTTATTCACTCCGAGGACACTTTGTCCTATTTTGATTTCATTCTATCTAGATATTTTAGCTCGTTTTATATTCTACATCATGTTTAACATCGTCTTTTCCTCTATCCTTTCCTATACTTTTTAATCTTTAACATTTTCCTTTACGCTTTAAAAATTTGCATTTTTAGTTTTTTTTTTCTCGGATTAACCTACCTATCGTACTCTCTGCAATGACGTAAATCAATCTAACGCTGACAAAGCGCATTTACATCTACCCGTATATCTATCTGTATTCTGTCCATTCGGTCTTTTGAATTGTCATAATATTAATCCCGACTGGCGCGCTTCAGTAGAATCACATAGCTGGCACTTCGATGCACTTGAGATTTCAATCGTTAAAATGCTTTCTGTGAAAAGGTTATCACTTTTTTTTTTTTTTTTTTATTTTTACTTGAAAAAAAAAGTCCTAGATATTATTTGATAATCTTTTTAAGAGATGCTAGAAATTTCTGAAATAATTTGAAATACATAGATTGAAAGTCTTTCCAATTACACATAAATTGTAATTTTTTCATGTTTCGCATAATAGTTTTCTAATGATTAATTATAATTATAATTATTTTTTCGTAACTACGAACTATAGCTTTATTCGTTCTCGCATAAATAAATGCATCGACTAATTATTTTTTAAAAATAATCAACGTTAACATTAAAAAGAATAAATTATTCATGCTTAAAACCAACTTTTACTCATTAATAATTTAAATAATTCACAACAATCTCAATATACGACTAAAATAACGTATGAAATTTTCATTGCAGATGAAGCAATAAAATCCAAGTAGAGCATTAAAATGTGCCTACCGATCGAACTGTCAATTCTTTTCACCAAAGTAACTACCATAACTGCGCAAATTTTTCTTGGGTGAAATCGGCCGAACTGGATGTAACCCAAGGCGATCGTACATCTTTCCCGCTCCTCTTTTCGCGCGAATTGTGTGGACGATGGGAAAGAATAAGTAGTCCCAACGGGGGTCTCATAAAAACCTTCCGACTTTGCGAGGAGAGAGGAGAGAGGAGAGAGGATAAGGATCGACGGATTTACGAGGTGCGAATTTCGCTTTCGAATTGGTTGCGCGAATTTGCGCAGAGAGGAGGAAAGAGCGGAAGAGGTATACTTTTTACACCTTAAGGGGAGCTGCGGCTGCACGAAGAAAAGAAAGACCGAGGAGATTTAGGGAGAAGAAAAGACAGACCGCTTAAATCCTCGAAAAAAGGTCGTGCGACCTTTTTCAAAATTTTACAGCTCGCATCGTGATTTCATCTATTTGCGTATAGTCAATCGCGTGACGTGAGCTTATGTGTGCCTAAGTCACGTACAAGCACTCCATTTGTGAACAATCGTTGGTTTTTTTTTTTTCGTCTGTTATAAATGTATTTTGAGTTGCAAGTGACGTTATATTTCATACCCTATCAGAGACAGCATTATATAGTATACCTCAATCAAGCTACCGAGGTGTTTTTATTTCTTTGAGCATACTACTAGACGTCTTGAAAATATTAAAACAATAATACCTTATTCTTGCATTCCACGTGGAAAAACAATTGTATTTAAAATTTATAACAAGATAAAGTGAAATAAATATGGAAAAAAAAAAAACGATAACAAAAGAAAAATACTTACAGTCATAAAAAAAGAAAAAAAAAATCTGGCTTTCGTTTAACTTCGACCGAGCACGCAAAGTGCGTTAAGCATTCGCGTAAAAAAAGAACTTAGACGGGAAGGATTTATGGTAATGAGATATCCAGACGCACATTTACAAACACAAATACAATGGTAATCGCGCATAACCGATTTGTAACAATTTTCCGAATCCCCGTATAATGTTGATCATATTGTGCACTCGACATGAGCGATTTCTGTATCCATAGACGACAGGTAGTAGTAGTACCGGGCGCACGAATGCATTGTATCAATCGGGCCGGAAATTCTCGAGCGAGTACTATTGCGACTAATACTACTACTGCGAGAACTACGAGTATCACACGCGAGTATAACTGCGAGTACCGGCAGAAGAAAAATTGTACGCGCTTATCTTTTCTCTTCTCTCGCTCTTTCCTTCTACTATCTTCCGTTTAAGAGCGGCGGCACTGATTATATCTATTGAAAATGCATTGGAAAATGCATTGCACGGAAAAAAAAAATACACAATGCTCTGATTTGCGTTATCCTGCTTTTCCTTTATCATGAATTTATAACGCTAAGCACGGTCTCGTACCTTCCTAATGGATTGCAGATGCGAAGCTGCAAAATGAAAATGCATAAGCGCGAGCACTGAAAGAGCCACTGAAACATTTATTTAGCAATCGAAATGATATGTCTCTTTCCTTATTGTCATTCCGTTGGATCGTCATAAAATTTTAGCTTCAACGCCTTTTACGACGCGTTTTATAATTATTTAATTATACTTTGCCATATCTTCTTCTTGCGTAAATTATTATCGAACGTATTCATATTTATGGCTGTATATTGGTATAATAATAAATTCCATCTAGTAAAGAAAGTATGAATAAGAAAATTTTAAAAAATTTCAAAATTTAAAATGTCGTGTAAATTTAACATGGTAAAAATGTTATTAATGTTGACATCTACTAATAAATAATAACTTCTTAACTTATAAAAATAATTATTACTTTAATAGTAATTAATTTACATTATTGTAAATTACTTTTTAGATAGTAATTAGTTTACGATATAATTAATAATTTTGAAATTTTTTTATACAATTTTTCAAACAATCGCTTGGATTTATTATAACTGATTTTTTAAAAAATGTATATATGATGTATATATGATAAAAGAAAATAATCTTAATGAATAATCAAAATAAACTACTTTTTTTAATATCGTGCACATTTTATATACGCGCATAGAAGGAGTTTTATGTTAAAATTAATAATATACTATTCAGATCAAGAAGCGTACTACATTTCTTGATATAATCATTAAAATTTTAATTGATTCCGTAGACATTAACCCGTTGTGGTCACACCTCCGAATAATAGCGTAGTGGTCATATGGGGTCAGCGTGACCCCACGCGGAAAAACCTCCGCCATTTCCCTCCCATTTATTGGATTGACTTGAAAATTGGTTTGGACATAGTTTATAACTACCTCTTTGAGAGAAAATAGTTTATTTACCTCTTTATAATTTTTTTAATAATGAAATTGTTGAATGAAAATTTTTTTTGAAATTTTGGGTTTTTTTACTAAAAAGGTCATAAAACATTCAATTTTTGAGATACAGCGGACACGTTTCGGGGTTGTACTCTTGATAATATATACTTTTAAGAAAAATACAACTTATAATGATCGGCCGGAAAAAGTATATTTATTTTGAAAAGTGAAGTGGGCCGTTTTGACGTAATTTAGAAATGTGAATAGGGTAAGCATTATCATAAAATATAACACTGAAAAACATTTTTTTATAGAACATTTATTTACTAATTTTGTCTGGGGTCATCTGGACCCCGAGTGACCACAACGGGTTAAAATATTTACATTATTTTGAAGTTCTTTTTTATAAGAAATATAATAATCTACCGAATAATTATTACTTGTATTAGTAAATATTACATTCCTCGGGCGAAAATTGTCATTTGTCAAAAATTATCAGAAATAAAATTAAACTATATGATTATAAAGCAAATTAAACAAAATAATAATTAAAATTTTTTTTAATCACAATCGTTAAAAAAAATTGTACTTATTCTCGTTTATGACAATCCGACATATGGTATAAAAAATGTTTAACGCTCTAAAATAATCCACGATGAATAAAATGACAAAAAAAAAATTATAAAAAAATATAACAAAGCGTTTTGGATAAACAAAGATTGTATAACATCGAGGATATTTAGGAGGAGTTTATAGGATTTGTTAACGTATCGCATCGTATAAATTAAACGAGCAGGAGACTATAGCATGGCAGACGTATTATGTAAACGACAGGCAAACGATTTCGTTGACAATGAGACGGCAGTTGAATTTGTCATGCGTCAAATTATTCCGGCTGGAATGTCGTATTCCTTCCATTATGGTCCATTTGTTATACAACGAATACTTGTAAAGCAATAATGTTGTTTTACGATTTTAAAAGCACCATTTCATTCGGAATTTGCGTCGCAATGAATGCGTACAATGAATAAAGGAAATAATGGGCACAAGAGAGAAAGAGAGCGATCGGCAAAGTGAATTAAAAAATTTAACCTAATGTTTAAAGATAAAATCGAATTTTGCCTTTTTTTTTTTTATATATAATATTATTTAAATACAGGCAAATTGATATTATTTAAAATCATTGCAAAAATATTTGCAGTTGCATATACATATATATGTACATAGTTGATATACTTAGCATTCTACAAAAAAAGTGAACGTAATTGTTTTATTAAAAGTAAAGAAAAATAAAGCGTATAAAATGAAAAGTCTTAATTTATTTTATTACACATTTATTACACATTTGCACGAGACAAACTTTTAAGAGTTGTATTTTAAAGAGTGCACCAAAAGTGACGTTCAATGTTACTGACTGACCGGAAGTGAAACAGAATATTCCTAGTTATAATTTGTCCTAATATGTTGTTTGATTTATGACATGTAAAATTTAATTGAAATTAAAAATTTTTTTACAAATTTAGCGAAAGCTTGGAAAATAAAAATTTTACAATTAAATTTACATATTTGTAACAAAGGCAGAAAAAAATTTGTTTTAATTGGCTAAATATGGAATAGGTTAGTTCCTGCTCTCATCCTTTTATTAACTGCCTATGTAACACATCGTTCAATAAGTCCCGAGACTAACCCAGAGATGGTGCTAGTAGTACCAAACTGGCCACGTTTCCATAGAGTGCGAACCTTTACATGAAACGTGTAAAAATTTCACGTCGATCGGATCACAGACAGCAGAGTTATTGAGGTTAGAGTAAAGTCACTTTGTAATTTGTTTGAAAAATGGAAAAAAGCGAGTTTCGCGTGTTGATAAAACATTGTTTTTTAATGGGTAAAAACACCGTAGAAGCCCAGTCATGGCTTGAAAAACATTACCCGGACTCCTCTCCATCCAAACCAACGATTTGTCGTTGGTATGCTGAGTTTAAACGTGGTCGTACGGACACAAACGATGCGGAACGTTCGGGTAGGCCATTGGAAGCCGTTACACAGGAAAATGTGAGTGAAGTGTTAAAAATTGTAATGAAAAATCGCAAAGTGAAGGTCCATGAGATTGCAGAAATGACACAGATATCATCTGGAAGCGTATTTACAATCCTTCATGAAAAATTGAGCATGAAAAAGGTTTTTTCCAAGTGGGTGCTGCGATTGCTTCCAGTGGAACAAAAACAGCAACGAGTCGACGATTCAGAGAGCTGTTTATCGCTATTTACTCGCAATATAAAGGATTTCCTGCGTCGATACGTGACCGTGGATGAAACATGGATACATCCGGATTTCATTCCGGAGTCGAATCGGCAATCATCTGAGTGGCGCATGGCTGGCGAAAGCCGCCCAAAGCGTCCAAAAACGCAGCAGTCTGCTGGCAAAGTCATGGAGTCTGTTTTTTGGGATACACATGGCGTGATTTTCATTGACTACCTGGAAAAAGGTAAATCGATCAACAGTGATTATTATATTGACTTGTTGGTACGTTTGAAGGAGGAGATCGCAGCAAAACGACCGCACATGAAGAAGAAAAAAATCCTTTTTCACCAACACAAAAAATCCTTTTGCACCATGCCACAAGTCCATGAAAACAATGGCAAAATTGAACGAATTGGGCTTTGATTTGCTTCCCCACCCCCCGTATTCGCCAGATTTAGCCTCCAGCGACTACTGGCTCTTTGCTGATCTCAAAAAAATGCTCCAGGGAAAAAAATTTGGCTCGAATGAGGAGGTCATGGCCGAAACTGAAGCCTATTTTGAAGCAAAGGATAAATCCTTCTATAAACATGGTATAGAAATGTTGGAAAGGCGTTGGAATGATTGTATCACTCTAAAAGGAGATTATATTGATGAATAAAAATGATTTTTGAAAAAAAATGTTGTTTTCGTTGTTAGTCTCGGAACTTATTGAACGATGTGTTATATTACGTGACACTCTTCTATATAAATTAACAAATACAGAATTATTTTTAGTTCGGATACGATTTATAATAGAAACCATAAAAAAAAAAATTGAAAAAATGTGTACAAGTACCAACATTTTCGGTTTATAGCATTATATTCGCATAACAATTTTTAATAACATTATTGAATTTTTTTTAAAACTATGAGATCACATAAAAGTTTGGATATAAAATATTTTAACATCCTATCGACTTTTTATATTCTGGTAGTTACCGAACCCCTCGACAATGGCAAAATACCATGAAAACAAAACTTGTAAAAAAATTGACGAAAAATTATAATTTTTATTATTTTTCAAAAAAGCTCAACTCTTTATTGGCATACTTGTGTATGTGTAGGTGTGCAAAGATTCAAGCTTCGCGGAGGGTAGAAAGAGGGTCGGAACGTAATAGAAAGGGCAATGGAATTTAAAATCTAATTTCGAATAAGTTTCCAGAAGACACGTTCCTTTTCCCGTTCTCATTCTTCCAGTCGCCTTCGTAATTTCACACGATGCCGCAATTGCGCTCGGTTACAATGACTCTCGGCATCTTCGCCTTTTTCCTTCGCCTCTCTATATCTTTCTCTCGCTCTCTTCTGTTTTTTTTTCCACTCTTCCACTATCTTTCTTATATTCATCTCTTCGCGCGCGCGCGCTGCCTCGCATCCGAAGTAGATTTTTTTCATTTTTCTTTTTTTCGTTATCCTCAGTCGCGTCTTTCATTACCCGTACCATCTTTCTCCACTTCCTCTTTCTTTTTCGCTTCTCTCCTTCCCGGCTTTTGCGAGGAAGCTTCTTCTTTCTCTCTCCCTCTCTCTCTCTCTCGCTCGCTTTTTTTCTTTTTTTATCGCGCGGTATAGAGAAAAATCTCTTTTTATCCGCGTGGAGAGAGAAAAAAAAAAACCCGAGGGCTTAAAGGTAACATCAAAATTGCATTTTCAGTCATAATTTTCATACTTATAAAGATGATACTCGCTTTGAAGGCTATATCTCAAAGGATATTCGTATAGTAATATAAAGTCAACATAAATCATTTTCACTTTGAGTATCACGTGATTAGGTTATTCTCTAAATATTCATAGCTAATTAATAAAATAATCATAAAAAAAAAGAAAATTCTCATGTAGCGAAAATTTCATACATTGCATTAAGATTTTATACTTAATCCAGGCGCTTTATTTTAATTAAAAATGTTTGATTCTCATTTAATTTGACATCTTTTATTTTCATATGATTATTTTCTTTGATTATTAGAAAACTGTTATTACATTCACAAGTTTATTCATCAAATTAACCATTATAAAATATTTTATTAATTTATGCCGAAATTCTTTTTCAAAGATTCATTTACTTTTTAATATTTCTTTTTTATTTTTCTAATTAGAATAATTAATCTTTATCTTATTTTATATAATATATTATTTATATATTTACACGATAAATTTGAAAGAATACAATATGAATTTTTTTATAGCTTTGAAAAAAATGTTTTATATTTACTCTGCGGGAAAAAGTAGTATTGCATAATTTCTAAATATTTTCTCGTAGTAATTTGCGTCACTTTTAAAAAATAAGAATTTTCAAGAATTTTTTTCATGCGAAATAAAATGATGCTTAATCTTTTTTAAAATTTCAGAAAAATGTAAATACCTACAATATTTCTAACGGATTTTGAAAAAATGAATAACATAAAGTTAAAATAAAATATTCGAGTTTGTGTGAATTTATTTTTTATTCAAAGTAATCTTATTAATATTAATGTAAATCATTGAAATATTTAGACACATGGGCTTAGAAAATGATATTTTTAAAATTATCAAATGATAAAAAAAATTTCGTTTACAAACGATATTTTTCGAGGATAAAGAGCACTGTTTTGCATTTATGTGTCTTAATTTAAGTGAAGTTCCAAGTAATTGCATTACTTCCCATAAAAAATCTTGATTAAAGCAATAAGATAAAGAAATGAGAGAGAGAGAGAGAGAGGAAGGAGAGAGAGTAAGCGAAAAAAATAAGAGCGAAGAAAACCGCGCTATACTCGGAGAAAAACAATGCGACGTAGCGGCTCGTCCAAACTGTATGCACCGTCTTTGTTCGTGCGCAACGAATGAAAGAGAAGAATGACAAAGAGAGAGAGAGAGAGAGAGAGACAGATAGAGATGAGAAGCGAGCGAAGAGAGAAATCCTTATAGCTATCTTCTGCGAGAACGCGGTCGTCGCAGCATAATGAGAGAGTGAGTGAAAGAGAGGAAAAAGAGAGGAAAAGAGGGAAAGAGGCGTCAGCTGCGTTACAGTTAAATATTCCGGCTCGTTCGGGTTTGTCGTTTTTTCTTCCTATTATTCTAGCGCGTTCCTATAGACTCCTCAACGAAGGAAAACACAAGTTTTTGATTTTTCACTTGGTTTATGTATTATTCAACAGCGATGAGAAAAAAGTAGAAAAATAATTATATATATAGCTATATCGTATGGAGTAGTATACAGAGTATATGCGCGCATCTCGCGAGACTATCGTGACGTCTAATTTGATTTTCCCAAGGTTGCTTGTAACTACTGTAAAAATTTTCCTGGTGAGCATTTTAATGATTTTTCGTTTGATATGAAAGTTTATATATATATATATATGGAATAGTTTACACGCCAAATAGATAAAAATGGATTAATATTTTATATTAATAAAGGAAGTGAAATTATTTCTTTCACTGAAAATATAACCAGCATTTTATTTTGAAAAAAAAATACCTAAAATTATTTCTAAACGATAAAGATACTTTAATTTTTTAAAGTATCAAATTAATTTTGAATTAAATTTGTTTTGAATTAAAATTTGTTCACACTTATCAGATATTAATTTAAAAATCAATTTATTCTTGTACTAAATATTTTTAGCATTTTATTAATTTTATTAATTTATTTTTTAATTACATAATTTTACTATAAATATGTTTGAAAATTAAAATTTACCTAAAAATCTTAAGAATGATTATGGTACATGATTGAAATCTTATGCACATACTGATCGATCGAACATCTATTATTTAATGTAAATAATCCAGTTTTTGCATTTTCTCGAATTTTGCATAGACATTTTGTCTCTTTATAATGTATTATTTTAGTACATTGGGCATACGATATCTTACAGGACTATTCATTTTTTTAAACAGGAATAAAACTTTAGAGAAAATAAAGCATAATTGCATAAAAAAATGGTATTATTTAATAAAAAATTTCAATAATATAAATTTTAAAATTGATGAAACAAATAAATGTGTTTACTATACATAAAACTTTGAAACATTTATTATAATTCGATAAAGTGAAAAACATTATTTTAAAATGAAAGAGAAAAAAGAATAAAGCCGAAATTTAACTCTTTTTAAACTAATTATTCCATTTGAAAAATGATGAAAACGTTAACAAAGCATGTGCGAAAAGAAAACATGAAAATGCACATGAAAAAAAAAAAAAAAAAAAAAAATATTTTTAAGGGCTTTCAAGAAGTTGAAGCATAGGTTAGATGAAGAAAAGCCGCGCTCGGATGCAAATAGAAATGTAAACAACTTAAATGGAATACAAACACAATTACCTAGAAGTGGCAAGTGGTTACTCTTCCGAGGGTAGAAGTAGATCTTACGCATGCCTTGTGTACAAAACAGACAAACTGCAACGTTTTGTAAATTTTGTTTACCGCAATTTACTTTCCTTTGATATTTCAAATGCCTAGTTAAAGTTACTTTAAATTTATTTTAAAATATTTCACCATCCGTTTAATTATGATATTGTAAATGAGTTTTGTGTTTCTTATGCTTTAAAAATTTATTTACGTAACTTTGGTCGCTAACGTTTTTATATAACCATTTTGGAGGCCAAAACAATTAAATACAATTTATTTAATTATAAAATTATTTATTTTTTAATTATAGTATTTTTATCTGAATCCACTACAATACAATCGCATAATTTAAATGAAGTAAT
The DNA here is from genome assembly GCA_949987625.1 of Chalcis sispes. Taxonomy (NCBI): domain Eukaryota; kingdom Metazoa; phylum Arthropoda; class Insecta; order Hymenoptera; family Chalcididae; genus Chalcis; species Chalcis sispes. The sequence goes on along the minus strand of OX465098.1, from coordinate 50,588,838 downwards.
TCATTAATTTTAAACCAACAAATTTTCAATAATGTAAGTAGATTAAAATTTCATTAAATTAAAATAATTAAATAAAGATTGATGTGAACTTTAAACGGCTATTATTATTTTAAGAGAAATCGTATCGCTTTTACACAAACTAAAAAGTAAGATAGATTGTTCAATGTTTAGCGTGCAACGAAAACCATGTTTTCCAATTAGTTATTTTCAAAAATTAAAAGTTTAAAAGTGCGAAATAACTTTCGCAAACTAAAGCATTCAATTGTACAAGAATTCTGTTCAGAATTAACAAAAAAAAAAAAAAAAAAAAAACAAAAAAAACAAGAAGAAGTAAAAGAAAAGAAAAAAAAGCTGAAAGTATTTCTGGAGATGAACTATTTACGAGCTCCACACTAATTACCAACAGTTTCTGACGTTAACAACTGTTAGCTTGTAACAAGTTGTGTCTGCTATTGTGTGACGAGTTTTCAGCAACGTTGCAGTACTCGTAAAGAGCCAAGCTTTTTTCTTTATTCTCGTGAAACGCGAAATAACGCGTATATGTAAAAAAATCAAATTTATACCTACGAATGCAGTTGATTACAAATTTGTTGTTGTTTTTTTTTTTTTTTTTTTGTTTTACGTAATATACTTATCTTGCATTTTAATTTAAATACGAGTATCGGTATTTTTCTCGAATTATTTATTTATTTTGAAAAGTTTAACCATTTAAAAATCTTTATCTGCAAAATAATAATAATAATAATAATAATAATAATAATAATAATAATAATTTTAGATATTTTTAATTTTTAAGATGAATCTTATTAAATATTTCAATTATACAAAAGTGTAAAAGGTTATTCAATAATACTGTATTAATAAATTAATATAAAATAACGAATGATTGAATAAATTGAAAAATATAACTAATATTAAATTTAATATTGCAATTGAATTGCCTTTCATTTAATTTAAACAGCATGAAAATTATATTTTATGATTGGAATTTAATTATAATTAATAAAATTAATAAAAATTAATAACATAAAATAAAAATAACGAACAAAGGAAACGTGAGAAATATAGTAAAAAAATGTCAGAGGAAAGCAAAAAACTTGCCGGCAACGGATCAAATGAAGGAAAAAAAAATGTGGCACATTTTGTAAGGATATGGTTTCATCGGTAATAAATTTTATGAGGATTCTGTGCCACAAACGATGGTTTATTATTCGAGTTTTGGTACGATTTTTCCTCGATCCTTTTAATATCTTGATCCTTCAGCTATAAAATGATCTTATCAAAACGAGGGTCGCATCGTAAAGGAAGAAGAGTCGGCTAGAGCCAGTTCGTAATTGCGAGCTTTTCTACAACATTCGAGTAAAAGAGCCTTTTATCTTTTGATAAAAGATTTATTATTTATTAGCTTCGTACATACGTATAAAGACGTGAATGATATGATTAAATGATCCGTATTTAAAACAATTTAAATTTTTATACAATTTCAAATACTTTTTAGATTTTTAAGTTCATCAATAACTGATTTTAATTATTAATACACTATAAAGCCGGTAAATTTAAGTAGTTTTTTTTTTATGGCGCTTAATGTACATTTTTGTTTTCATTATATTTAACTTATAAGCGTTTTAGCAAATATTATATCGACGACACGGTAGCAATGTAGTTATGCCATTGGACTTATAATCCGCTGTTAGCGGACACGGATTCAAGCCTAATAAAGGTAGCCCCCTTTTTCTTACATGTTTTATTGGATCTTTTTTCTTATGCTTTAAATAATGTAAAATTATGTTTCATTTAACTATGACAAATTATGTTTTAATAACTCAATTATTATTAACGATTTATCTCGTTGCATGCAGGTGACTTAGTATATAACTTTTTTAAAAATATATTTATGCCCATAAAATACTATCATTACAATTTTACAATTTTATAAAGGATAAATTTTAATCCATTCAAATTGTAATTTTAAAGTAGTTCGGTGATTAAAATAAAACTGATAAATTACAGAAAGGTTCAAAGTATTTCAAGTTCTTTTTAAATGGAAATCAAATCTTTTTTCTTGTCAATAATTCCCTTACTCTTTTCTTTAAAAAATAATAGCTTACATGTTGCATTTTTATTATGCATTTAATAAATTTATTAAATTATTTAATATTACTATTATTACAGATTACTCTGTTATTTAAAAAAAAAAATTAATTTTTTTTAAATTAAAAATAAATAAAAAAGATACTTTTAAATGATTAATGATATAAAAACATCGTTTTATTATAATAAAGAAATGGAAAATTTTGTTCGATCACTTTTGAAACGTTGTACCTTTGTAAAAAATAATCATAAAGCAAAAAAAAAAAAAAAAAAAAAAAAATGATGTTTCAAAGCTTCAAGTTTAAATATTTTCCGATGGAATTTTTTTGAACTTCTGCTAAATTGCAATCGAAAAGATCGTAACGAATCAAAAATTTTTGAAAATTTTTGTCAACTTTAAAAACATTTAGGCACTCAACAAAATTTTTTTCGAGTTTTTATTAAAAGAAAACTTTTGATTGATTATTTAGTCTCAATTCAAAACTTCATTGAACTTTTTACGATAAGTTTTTGACGAGATATTCTTGGTTTAATAAAAAATCATCCTTTACTTTTTGTTCAACGATACTTGATGAACTAAGAATTGTTAAGTAAATTAAAGAACTGCTTTAGAAACTCGAATAAACGTTTTTTTAAGAAGCAATTATTTATCTCTTTGAAAAGTTTTCTTTTGCTTCTCTACGAGAGTCATTTTACTACTTTGTTTAGAAAAAGCAAAAAAAAAAAAAAAAAATGAATTTTTTCAAGATTTTAGTAATTACACGATTATTTCTTAAAATAATTACTGAAATATTAATGTGTGCAGATATTTTTAAAGGTCAATGAATTCTTAAAAAATTGTGACAAGATTCAAAATGATTGGGTCATTCGCCATTGCGTTCCAAGTGATCAAAATTGCGTATAAAATAAATATATTTTGTAATCATAAACTAACAATTTTTTAAACGAAGAAATTTAAATAAGAGATTTTAAGCTTTAAGAACGCTTTTTTTATGTTTTAAGATTGCTTTCGCGCAGTTGTAAAAAAGCGTTTTGAAAATGACTAATAATTTGTAAAAATATTTTGTTCCTTTAATTTTTTTGTGCGGTATAGTGATGATGAAATTTAAAAACAATTAAAATATCCGAATCATCTAATGAAGTTTCAAACTGTTACAAACTAATGATAAAGAAACTGATATAAACGTTACGAATCATTTTCATTAATAAATGTATTCGCAGTAGTCCAATACGTAAAAACTGAATACTCTCTTTAATCCTGAGTGGTTTAGAAAAAGAAAATCGGCGCGATGGAAAAAAAAAAAAAAGGAAAGAAAGAAAGTCTCAGCTTCCAATGGGGATTAACAAAAAAATTCTCTACCGTTAGATAATCGAGTTTCACGTTGGAGAAGTGATAGAGGCAACCGATTGCCGATGCTAATGAATCGCGTTCGTTAGTTCAGTGGGAAAACCCACACGGGAAATAATTTTATCAGGTCAGAGGGCTCGAAAATTCGAGATACCTTTTTATCGCTTTATATCGAAATTAAATAGAATGTTCCGGTACGGGTTTTGAATATCGACGCGCTACGATGTGTACGTATGCTTCAATCGACAACCTATAGACTTTTCTGTTTTAAATAAAAGTTTTTCATTACATGAAAAAAAAAAAAATTAAATAAAAACTGTCTTTTTTTCAATGAGATACGATGAAAAGTATCAATTGTAAATACGCGATGAATTGCCTTTGTCATATTTGTAAATGTATCTGTAAATTTTTAAGTTATTTTATTAAGTTATGTTTGAAAATTTAAAAAATAAATAAATAAATAAATAAAATGTTAAAAACATTTGTAAATATTCAATCATAAAAACCTTTTAATTTTATAAAACTCGTTAAAGGCAATGTATATAGTAAAACTAATCGCAAAGTTAGGTAGTTTGAATAACTTTGAATTACGTTGGTTTTATATAAAATTTTAACGGAACTCGTACACTATTTAGTTTTAAATTTTAAAAAAGGAATATTATTAATGGAAATTGCAATTGAATGCATCAAACGCCAATTAAACGCACGTAATTTTTCAATCGAATACGTACGTTTAAATTTCATATACATGTATAATATCTAATTTAAATGTAATAAATTAAAATTACTTTATGATTTTTAAATTTTAATTTATCTAAGCTTACAAATTGTTTTATTAAAGAAAAAAAAATTAAATTTTGAAATCGTTTATGCTATGATAAACATAAACAATACCATTTGATTATTTTAATTACTAATTCATAATCGATTAAACTCATCACGAATGTTGATGATTTATTGTTTTGGTAAAATAATTTGATATTTCATGAACAATTTTTACAAGCGTCGGTTTACCGTAAAATCGATTTTGGATTTTAGGCTTATGTCAAAATTCTTCTGTCGCGAAGCCTCTAACCTTTAATATGTACTCGAATGAAAATTAAACCGTGTGTATGCGTTAGATCAATTCATAAAAAACTGTCTTCTTTAACGATCGATTTCTAAGCTAACACGAGCGCGCGAGAGTGGATTTTCCGATCTCCATTTCTGGATTTGTAAAAAGACCGATCGTAAGCAAGGGTTTAGTTTGGACGGTTTCATTGCCGACACTTTATGCGCTCGATTTAAGCTTTAACTCCTTAACTTGTAATAGCTATTATCAAATCTATTTATCGAAAATATTTATTATAAACTTTTCCTAAATCGCTTCTCATTAGAATTGCTTGTAAGTACTATATATGTTATATAAAATTTTTGATAAACTTAACATACTAATATGGATATAGGCTTTGTAATTATATCGGTATAAACGTAATTTAACTTCTCAATCACATATTTTATTCTTAATCTTCTCTTTTCTTTTGTATTTTAATGAATAATTTGAAAGTACCTCAATTCTAATAAAAAGTTGTTTTCTTTTGTATAATACTCCATTTGCAATCGCACGCTCGCTCTTTTTCTTTATTTAAATCTTACTCTCCCCAAGCACGCTTTCGTCCATTCGCGTTATCCAAACGACGCATATATGCGATACGCCGTTCCGTCTCCCTCGTTGCCCTAAGCAGCCCAATGTTATTAAGGCGGAAGTTATTCGGAGGCCAGTTGCCTCGTTCGCTGGTATCCCTCGTTCTCTCTTTCTCTCTGTCTCTCTCTCTCATTTCCTCGTCCAAGTTCGCTAACTCAATTCCTCATCGTTTCCGCGATTCCTCACTGCCCAGAAATCTCTCGACACTCCGTGGCAGCTGAGCCACGTCGCCAGGGGAGCCAGACATATATCGTCCTCGGTTTCGTACCCACAATTTTGACCCTCTTCGGATGCATGCATCCTATCCTTTCCTTCTCTCTCCTCTTCTCTCTCTCTCTCTCTCTCTCTCTCTCTCTCTCTCTCTCTCTCTCTCTCTCTCTCTCTCTCTCTCTCTCTTCTCTTTCGACCTCTTCTCTTCGGCTCGAGCTAGCACGTATGGAGACGATGAGAATCTAATGTTTGACATTACCCGTACCTTGATTTCGAAGGCTAACCAAGTTCCAATTTATGTTTCCCTCGAAAACTAACGGACATGTGTCTTTAATATATTTTTTACTGGGGTTCTTTTATGGCGCATCGAAAACTTTTTACCGCACGAGTCATCTCCTCGTTAATATATTATTTTTATAGCGTATTGTAAGTCGACTATTCTTTAAAATAGCTTTAAAATTTCATATTTCAAAGTAAGGAAGATGATCTGGTAAAAGTGAAAGATGTGGTTAAAAACAATAAAATTGATGCGAAATTATTTTAGAATAATTTAGTTTTTTTTTTTTTTTTTTTTTTTTTTTTTTGATATTTATATTATTTGGAATATCAATTTTCATGATAAAATCGAAACTCACATTAATTTTAAATTATTATTATGTATTGGATAAAGATTAAGAAATCTCTGAATGAATTTCTTTCGTTATTAAAACGATTCGTTATTTTGAATAGTCCTTCAATATTATTGCACAAAATTTTTTACTGATGCCTAAAAAGTCTTGTACAACGGTTATAATATATTTATTAATGTACGACTATACTCGTAAGTATCGATAAGTAGATAAAAATTCGCAAAGTTTTAACTCGTCTCGCAAGGCGTTTGTCTACTTACACGCTAACGAAAATATCGCCGTTGGAAAAGTTACGGAGCTAGATCGGATTTACCTCGACTTTTTCTTCGCTCAAGAGGGCTAAATATTTTAAAACTCATCGAAAGTCAATGCGTTAAAGCAATGAGAAACATTGGGAAACTTGCCATTCGTTATCTTTCCACGAATGAAAAGATATCGTTTTTACGAGCGAGCGTCCTTAATATATTTTCCATTAAGCGAAATAAAAAAATATTTCATTGCTCGGGTGGCATAAAGCTCTCTTGCTCACTCGCTCGCTCGGTAAAATAAAAGCGAGAAAAACGTTAAGTGTGTGTATAATCTCGCTAGCACAAAATGCTGTATATCCCTTACAACGGGGAGGAGAGAAAAGCAAAGAAGTAGAAAGACGATGCGAATGAGATAGAAGTGCCACGTGCGCATTATACAGCGAGCTGCATTTCAAATTCAAGGACATACTTCGTGCGGAGTGCATGTGGAAGTCAGAAATGCCGGGAAACGAAGGATATTGTGTACTTCTTTTTGCATTACATAAACTCGCACTCGAGAGTTGGAAGAAAGAGAAAGAAAGGGAGACAAAGTAAAAGAGAAAGAGAGAGAGAGAGAGAGAGAGAGAGAAAAGCTTCGGGACAAAACACTTTCTTCATATCGCAACGAGAGATTTTCTCAAAAGATATAGAAAGTCTGGCTCGAGGAATATCTTTAAATAAAAGTTTTGATTTTTATCGCGTCTTGTATAATAGAATAATGCGAACGTGAAAAAATGTTTAACAATTTAAAAAATTTATAATACTCGTTCTTTCTTTAAATTTTTTTAATAATTTCGAAATTACGAATAACGTAATTTTAATATTACAAAGAAAAAATTCGTCGTACATTCGTGTTTCTATACTTTTATTAAATTATACAATTTTTATTAAACAAGTGACATTGTTATATTTAAATAAAATAAATTTATGCAAAGATAATTATTTTGATAGAAAAAAAAAGTAATAATACGTTAAAGAGAGATTTAAAAAAAATAAGGTTATACGTATATGCAAGCGTCTTGTGTCGCTATTCGAGCTTTTGATTTCGTTTTTCTAAGCTATTACCGAGCAGCGGAATATACATACATATATATCAACTAATGATCCCATCAATTTCAAAGCGACATTGTCTGTGTATCTCTTGTATTTATTGCTTTAAAATTCATAAAGCCCTAGGCGGCACCGCTGATAATTACCAAAGGACAAAGGATTTTAGGTTGAGAGAAGAGGAAATGGCTGTCGATAAATATGACATTGTTCGCTGTATATCCATTAATATCGACGCTTAGAGCAAAAGTTTGCATTGGTCGCATTCGATGAAGTTATTCTTTGATGTATAACTTTCAAAATTCAATAATGCATTTGTTCGGTTGAAACTTTGGTTTAAATTCATTTTGTATAAACTTCCGCATACATTTAAAACAAACATTCGAAATTTTCTAAATTCAATTAAAAATTGAATCAAATTATTAAAGGTTTAGTAATTTTATTCAAAAGTAATAAAAACTGCAGTACCGGTGCAATTATTGTACGCGTAAAAAAGTAAAAGTTATGTCTACGGATCAAGACTAAATTCGAAATTATTCGATAGGAGAAACTCGGAATATCTCATGTGTACTTTTGATGTATAAACTTATAAATGGGAATATTGCTTTGATACTTACATCGCGCTGCGCGTATCAGGAATATCGCGATTGCTCGGCAGACCATCTGAGGCTTCTTGATTAAACTTGTTCCTGGCGTATGGATCCTCGCCAGCTCTCAGTCCACCTCTCGAGATGTATCTGTAATCGTGACAAATTTTATCTCTCTCGTTTTTTTTTTTTTTTTTTTTTTTTTTTTTTTTTTTTTTTTTTTTTTTTTTTTTTATATGCGAGCTCGGAAATATGATCGAATATTATATAATAAAGATATTTTTTAATAATTATTGGAATATTAGCATCGTACTTATTCGAATCTTAGAAGATTGTATCGTATTGCAAATTATGAAATGTAAAAATTGAATAATTTGCTTTAGATTTTGATTGGATAAAAGAAGATTTTTTACATTTTGTTATATACTGGATGTATTGTTGTCGAAATAAATTCAAAAATTAAACAAAAAATGAAGAGTTGGAAAAATTAGATAACTATATATGTATGTCAAGTAGCAAAAATTTTAAACTAATTATTAAATTACATAAGATGAATATTTAATTGAGCGATATTTTGAAAAAGTGTGAATAAACTGTAAAAAACGCACAAAATTTTATCAATCTCAACAATAAATTAAGATATTCAAAACGTAATTTTTCAAAGCAACATTTCATCATTAAAAATAGAAAAAAATAAATAAATAAGTAAATAAAAAATTTTCAAGAAAAATTTTTAATAAAGTATCCCCGTAATTTCTCAAAATGAAAATTTTCAAATAAGATTAAAAGATTTTTTTCAACTATTTCGATCAAGATAGAAATTATAAGAATTTCATCGGCGCGTTGGCTTAAAGTAAAAAGAGTCGTTCAAGTTCGCCAATGACTTACCCTTGCTCGTCAAAGTAATTCCACGTGACTCGTGGATCGGGCGTCGGTGCGAGCAAAAGTTCCGAGGACATGACAACGGCGGTCCCGTTCGAGTCTGCGTAGCTACCCCCTGAACTTCCTGCCGCGAGTCCCAAAGGAGCTGGTTCTTTCAATCGCAGCGCTCGGTTCTCGTTCTGAAAAAAAAAAAAAGAAATAACAAAAAGGACCGTTATAGATGCACGTATATGTATATAAATTAAATATATAAGCCGATATATATATAAGTGTAACAAAAGTGATAAGAAAGCAAAATTTCGAGCGAGTTAATCAAACTAATTGCTCGGCCAATTATCGAAGTATCTCAAGAGTTTAAGCTTTTCTTGGTCAATAAAGCGAGCTTTACTTTGTGGGTTTAACGCGTAAATCATTGAAAATTGTGCAAGCAGGTGAATAGAAAAAAAATATAAATATATATGTTTAATCTTCTTATTGTTTCTTATATATTATGTTGCACTTTTTTAAATGCTTTTTTGCTGTAAATTAATACTTTAAGAAGCTTCATGTCTTAAATTAGTTCATGTAAATTACTTAACTTTTGGGGGTATAAAAAATAAATAAAATAGTCTCTCTTAAGCTATTGAATATACGGTATTTTTATATTTATTTTACAGTTATACAACGTAAGTCCGACAACAATTATTAATATTTTAATAAAAGCTAAAAAAAAAAGAATTTATTTTTTATTTATTCATTTATTTTTATAAGTGTACGATTAATGGATAAATCGAAAAAAAAAACAAGTTAAAAATTAATTGAATTTTTTTTATTCGAAGATTCGTCGTTAGAGCGAAGAACGATAGCAAGGAAGGTGGAAGGTTTACTTTGTTTACGGGGCTTACTCCACTTTATTTTTGCTCGCTGAATTTTCATATTTTCCAAAGAAGAAGAAAATTACGACTCCGCATACAGATTGCACATTTTTTCCGGGAGCTTGATACGTGAATATTTTACGCGTCCCTAGCTCCTAAAGACCATCGTCTTCTTATGGATGAGATTGTAACTTCGGGTCAGCATTTGTCGAGAGCTTGATTTCGCTTGTAGAAACAACGCAACAGAACTGAAAACTCTTCATACATTATTTTACTCTGGAGATTTCTTTCATCCGTCTCAACATCTTACTTTTTTTCATTCCTTGTTTATTTCGTAATAGTTTTGTCTATTATTTATTCTACTTTTATAATAGTGCGCTTTTAGTCGCTGATCGCTTTTTTCCAATAAAGGTATAATGATCACTCGTTTGTATTCTTAATGTCACATGATAATTTATGACACACAATTTATCCAAACAAATTACATTATAAATTATTTTAAAATTCTAAAAGGATAAAAAAAATTTAGCGCTACATTATAGAAACTTTTAAAATATGCTTATTTTTATTCTTAAAAATAAAGTATCAATCGAACGTTGATCAAGTTAAAAAAAAATGCATGCGCGAGAAAGTGCGCCGGTATCCGGGATCGAGAGAAAACTCGAGGAAACGAGCAATTTAATTTAAGATTGCCTTTTCTCTTTTATATTACGAGTATATCAATCTCTCGAGGAATACAACGTCGCGCCGTGTGCGAAAGTACCGATGCTCAAGGATAAAAAATGAATAATCGGTGAATTATTTCTCGATAACTAAACTCACAAAATGCACTACCACGGATAAGCGTACACCACGGCACAAAATGCATTTCGCCAAGTTGCGAGAGCCAACGCGTCCGTCATAGATCTCGCGTCGTTGAAAATTAACGACGAAACAATGGCTTTGCGGTAGTTGTCGAAAATCGCTTCTTCGAATCTCTGTATGTGCTCGATGGGCATCGGTATAGTGACTTTGATCACTGTTTGTGTGTCTCCGATGCTACTTTATAGCAAAGGAATTGCGATCAAAGTGCACTTCTCGAACTCATGGATAAAGTATATTCGCTTGCTTTTTATCTTTGTTGTATTCATTTTTCGATTTTACAAAGTTCGTTAAAAGCCTATTTAATCATTATTGTTAATTTTTAAAGATTATTTATTTATTTATTTATTTTTTTTTTTGTTTATGATTAATTTAATTTTTATAAATAAATACTTCGTTTAATAGTTTGATTTTTAAATTAGATAAAAATAAATTATCGAGTTCTGCTTTTGCGTTTCTGTATAATAAATGAAAATAGTCAATTAACCGATAAAATCATTTTGCTTTGCAAAAATATTCAAAAATTTTCCATTAAAAAATCGAACAAGATTTTATATGAGCAGAATACGGCTGTCTGCCTTAATATACATAGACATACATACATACGATAACGCAGACTCGAAACGAAGAAAAATCGAATATGCGCGTGCGTATGGCTACGCGGCGCTCTTCGAAATGAAAAAAGAAAAAGGGCGCGCCGGCGTCGGCGGGTTAACGGTGAAAATGAAGATAAATAGAAAAAAATAGCGGTTGCGCGCAGAGCAACTCCGAAATATTAATTCATGAGTCGAGTGGCTGCGACGGGGTACTGAGAATACCAATGAGTAATCGCGGCACCGGCACACTGACGTATTATTAAATCATACGTTACCAGTTGCGCGCGTAATTTATCGTATACGTATATATATATATATACGTCCATTGATAAACATAAATGCGAGATTATAAAATAACAGATTCAAATTTAAATTGTCAATGACGATTCGTCGATTTAAACAGTCTTTTAATATGTGTACTTTCAATAAATACTTCGATTACAGTAAATGACAAAGTTTTTGATACATTTATTCTGTTGATGATTATTTTTTATTATTATTATTTTACCAGTCGATTTAAAAGTTTGATATTGAAAAAAAAAGTATTTAAACTTTTTTTTAACGATAATAATATAAGGAACATAATCTTTAAATAACACAATCTTTTTACTGATAATTTTACTCTTTTTTTTATTTTTTTTATTTATTCTCAACGACATTATTATAATTTTACAAAAATATATTAACGCGTGTCGTATATTTTAATAAAAAGTATGTCTAACAAAATTTAATGATAATTATATTTTATTTTTAATAAAAGACTTGATACAATAATTTTTTTAATAAAATATTTAACATTTTCATTATAGATAATAATATCTGTTATAAAAATATTAATTACAATTTTTTATTATAATATTTTTTTTAACAATTTACTAATAATTTGTCCAAATACATTATTCATCTACTCATTTTACATTCATTAGCGTAGATAGTGAGAATAGCGGGATGAAAAATACGAGTAGATATTATAAAGTGCTATAGCATCTCAGATTTCAGCTATTATGAAAATTATCGATTACACGATTTCATTAGACATAATTATACTGAATTTTGATTTTTGATACCGGTAAATATACGCAAATAATTAATTGTTAAATAACCTTTAATAAAACTGTTTATGAAAATAAATATTTACTCTCCAAATTATTCAATTATTTTACAATATTTTAAATACTAACTAAATACAAAAATAAACATTAAAAATTATTAAAATACGGTTAAAATCGATATTTTGATATATAGAATAAAATGTACTGTAATCGGCTGTCAATAATAAATTTACGTTGATATTTTGATAGATTTTGATTGAAATGTTAAAGTTTACTGTTAAAAATCTCAAATATTTTTATTTACAAATTTGTAAAGAAAAATTTTATGAAAACTTTCATAACTTCACGATGATTTTAAGTGTGTGCACAAAGAAAGTGACGATATTAAATTTTCGAAAATATTTTCTGTTTTTATTATTTCAAATGATAAAAATGTATTCTTTTGAAGTAGATCACACTTTATTCAAAATTTCTGAAATTCAGAATACATATTTGAAGTAAGTTCACCTCGAATCCACAAAGATGTCAGATAAAAGAAAATCTCTTTTACAGTTACGTACTTCATGAGTATAAGTAAGTAAATCAATGGAAAAGTCCACAGACGCAAAATGATAAAAACAAAAAGTAAAAATAAATATGATAAATTGTATTTTTGAAATAATAGGATTATAAGTCAATGTTTTCGCAGCAAAGTCGGATTCAGGCTTGAAATTTTTGAAATCTCGGGATTTGAAACGGCAACGGGAGCTTTTATTCGATTTCCATTTGACGCGTCTCGGGCTGGAAAAAAGCAAGTCGCGCACACGAAAATAGAAACATATTAGAAAATGGAAAAATTAAAATGAAGCGTGAAATAATGTGCGGTAAAAAGATGATGGTATGGTAAATGGTGAATAAATCGAAAGAGTAATGTTTACATTTTACGAGATGTATACATTAAGGTTAAATTAAAATAAAAAAAAAAAAAAAATTAAGAATAAAAATATGTAGCGTTGTATATTCAATAAAAAATTATAATTTGTAAAAAAAAAAAAAAAAAACATGCATACATATTATGGTTTAGCAAACTTTAAAAAAATATATGTATGTATTGTATGTATTTTATGTAAAATAAATATATAAGTTATTGAAAAAAAATCGATCGAAGATCAAAACTTTTTTCTCACAAAAAGTGAATATATAAATAAAGCGAAGCATTGATAAAATCCACGAGTAGTATAAAATTTGAATAAAATCAGAAAAATGAACATATCGAACGGTGAAAGAAGAAGAAGAAGAAGAAGAAGAAGAAGAAAACGAAAGAGTCTAGTGCGCGGCAGTGGTCAAGGGAGAGATAAGAAAAGAATATTACAGTTTTCGAAGAGCAAGCCGAGTTTCCCTGAGTTATGGGTGGATTTGCATAGAAACCGAGCGCCGCCGCTCCTGACCCGATGGCTTTGCTCTGACACGAAGGACCGCTGTCTCTCCTCCACGCGCACATGCGAAATTCAAACACGCGAACGCTTACTGCGTTTACTCACACAAGTCTAATCTATTTAATCCACAATATGTTTAGCGGCGAAGGTTGGTCTTAGGCCTTATCTCGATACGCGCCCTTTAAACCTCGAACGATTGCTTATATCCGTAGTCGTTAATTGATTTTCACTCTCAACGATTGTAATCGTAAATGTAAATTTTCAACTTGCTTACTCGTAAGATTTAAGTAAACGGTTATAATTAATTATAAAGCTGTAAATATTAATTAAATCATTTTTAAATTCCATAATTTTCACGATACTTATTCGTCTTTGTTTATTTGCTAAAAATAACGTCTATTGAATTTTGAATATATTTTTAACTTGGCTCGATTTATTATCATAGTTTTGAATAATTGTTTTTTTTTAGTCATTTTTTGAATTTTATTTAAATTCCATTTTTTGTATGTGATATCAAAAAAAAAAATGTTCCTTTTTTTATCGACGGCGAATGATTTTTCAATTATTTTTATTTTATAATTTAATGGAAAAAGTGAAATAAATATTAATATTAAAAATTTTTTTTTTTTATCATACTTCAACCGAATGATTTGGATAGTGACCTTAAATTACATGTTTCAATTTTAATTAACGAAAATAAAATAATTTATGATAACATATCGAAAACTTTAATCATTTGTGAAAAAAAAAAAAAAAAAAAATTAAAACTTATCTTTAGTTTTATAGACATCTTACAATTACATCAAGTGCACGACCGAATGTCTTCCGCAATCTAATAAAATGTGTTAATTTTACTACTTGAATACATTTATATGTTAATGCTCCAAAGAATACATAATTATTCTTACTTCCTCAAGTGCTGGTTTATCTCAAAGCGGCGCGCATGACATCTGCAGTCACTCGTAAAAGAGTTCTCAAATTATTTTTAATCTTTCGTTATTTCATTAAAATTTTAATGCATTAAGCCTTTTAATACCGGATAAATTTTCGCGCTCGTCGTCGGTAACTGAAAGAGTTAAATTGCTCGCGACTGCTCTGAAGACTCTCTATAAGAAACGTTTCGCTCCGTTAACAGAATATTTTCCGACATTTTTCAAGTGTCTCGAACGCATTTTTTTTTTTTCTTTTCTTTTTTTTTTTAAATGAGATTAATGTTTCAAAACACAATTTCAATTTCTAATTTTAACGTTTATTAATGATATCGTGAATTAGTAATTTTACGAAAAAATAAAGCAGAAAGAAATTTGTAAAGCACAAAAATTACAAATGCTATTTGTATAAATACATAAAAAAAAAAAAAAAAAAAAAGGTAAATTAAATGGCTTGGAAAAGTAAGACAAACATGTGTGCGCGCGCGCGCGTGTGTGTGTGTGTGTGTGTGTGTAACAAAGTATAAAAAATTAAGACAAGAGAAATTGCCGGTCAGGGTGACAAAACGGAATTCGTCGTAGCGGTGACGCTCTGGGATCGGAGGATAATCGCGCTAAAGCTACTCGTACGAATTGAGGGATGAAGTGGGAGCTGGGGGAGGGGGATAGAGAGGAGGGGGGGGGGGGGGGAGGGAGAGAAGAAATTAATTCGAGCGCGATGGTCAGAGCGCGGTTCCAATTTCGTTAGTCCTTGCGGTCCCGGCGAGGCGAGTCGTACCGACGGTCATTCTTACGTTAAACCGAGCATAGCTTCCCAGGGTTACTTAACTATATACGGTATAAGCGATTCTTGCGGTCAGCGGCTGGGATCGTTCCGGCTGTTACGGGAGATCGTAGTCTAAACCCTCCCGGCGACCCCACGGCTTCTTGCTTGATATTATGGATTCTGCGGTTACCGATAATTTCCCCCTTACTTCCCTTCCCCGTAGTAAACAGATTCTTGAAAGTGCGGATGGCTTTCGCGTTATGCGATCTTTTGCTTTTTTTTTCTTTTTTCTTTTATTTTGTTAGATATTCACTGCAGATTTAAGATTGAAAATATGAAATTTTATAAAATTTTTACGATAATCGTTCGTTTAAGTTTATGCTGAGTATAGTTTCTTTTCTCATTTAATGATTAAATTTTAAGATTGACACAATGGAATTAATATTACAATAATAATGATGCATAATAATAATGCATAATATTGATACAAGTTAATTATTTTATTTTGTTAACTTAAATATATATACGTAAATAAAAATAAACATTTCTAATATACTTTTCCTTTTTAATATAAACTTTAAAGTTCACAATTTTGTAATGAAATTAGCGCTCTTGTTGAAGTTCAAAATGATCGATTACTTTAATAAGCAGCTCATCCATTAATTAAGTTATATCTTTAAAACTTATTCAAGTACAAATAATTGCAACATTGTATGAATGCATCGAAATATACAATATAATATTTAATAAAATTTATGAGCTGTAAGAAAAATTGTTAATCGACTAATCTATTATTTTAAAATGTTAATTTAAAGTTGATAGGATATTATGAATTTTCAAGTAATCTAATTTATTCATTTAAATATACTTTATATAGAATATGTCGAAATTTGTATAAATAACGAAAAGCCGTATTGGAAAGAGAAGACAAATATACATATGCGTCTCTTTTTTTATTCCTTAAAGCAAATGTGTTCAGTAAAAGGTAAACATATAATGTTAAGCTGAGAGTGAATTTTACTCTGATGTAACAATTAGATTTTCATATAATTAACAATTTACGAGCGAGTGCATAGAAAATGAGATTGAATTATAAAGCCATATTGGATAATTACATTAATTCGCAGTGATGATATTATTCGCTCATTTTGATGCAATCGTATAATGCTTGTCTAATATCAAGAAATAATTACTAATTATCCGTCAGATTAACAATGTAAATTTTATCATAAAATCTAACGATGAAAAATAGAATTTTATTAAATTTTTAATATTGAAGAAATGGCAAATTTTAAATAATAATTTTAAATAATTATAAAATAATATTGGTGGATTGTTATTTCGCGAAAGGTTCGTTACAAGATTTTTTTCAAAATATTTCAAGCATTTTTTTTTTCTTTTTTTCACCAAACACAATCAAAATTATCCAATTATAATATATTATAATAATCTGACGTCGTATGGACGCCACCGAACTACGTACGTAGCTCGACTTACGACCCCCAGCGGCTCTAAGCTACCAACGATCTCGTCGATGGATCGATCGAGGAAGAACATTTTTTGCGCGTCGTCTTCGCGTTGGTCAAACATCTGACCACACGATGGGAACCGAGGGTATAAATACCCTGGCCTCCTGTCGCACCTTGTTCTTCTCCGTTCGTTCTTCGTCCGTTCTTCGTCCGTTCTTCGTCGATTCTTCGTACTTTGGATGTGCCGAAGTTAGCCAGCGTTAGTGCCTGACCTATATATGTAGTTATTTGCCATGGTAAATCCGCGTAGTATAAGTTAGGTGTGACGAGTCGGAGTTCGCGACTGGTGAGCCCTACGAGCCCTCGATTCGTAATTGCACAAGTGCCTTCTGAGATATTGGAGTTAGCGACTGGCGAGCCCTCCAAACCAACGACACAACAGGAACAACAACGTGCCGTCGTCGATTCATCCGTCAACGAGCCTTCAATAATACGTCGGAGTCTTCTGTAAGAGCTCTACAACCATTTATATTAAGTTCAATATTATAAGTCGAGATTTTTCATCAAGTCGTATTAACTCATTGTAAGCTAATAATGTAAATTCGCCTTTCATCAAATAAATGCTAACTGAAAATTTAAATTTATATGCTACTAAAAAAATTATTTATCGTAGATTTTTATTAATTAATAAAATTAACTTTAATTAACAAATATATTCCATTAAATTGAAATAATTAAATTTTATAAATCGAAACAAATAAATCCCATCTACAAGGTAAGTCGAGAGTATTAGTTCACGAGCGGACGGGCAGTTTCTTTGAAAACAAATATATTTTTTAAAAACTCAGACAAAAACTCTTCCGGATTAAAAAAAATAATGTAAAATGATAGCATTTTTATAATTCGTATTCAACATTATTTCCAACAATTTATATGAATCAATGAACGCAAGTTTAAGGTTTTATTTAATAAGTACAAATTATATTTTAAATATCATTTTATCAATAATCACAGTAAAAAAAAAAAAAAAAAAAAAAAAGTCAAAAATAAATTCGAATATAAAAGAGAGAAAGATCACCAATCGATAAATTTTCCTTCGCTTAATCTCTATTGCGTTCCTGGTATCACACCTAAGGTTGTAAAAGTAGCCGTTACTTTCATGCAAATTTTTTAACTCCGTATTGATTATTGATAAATAATTTACGTAAAGATTGATAAGCGAGATCGTTTTTTTAAAAATGAATTTATCTTCTTTCAGCGTCTGACCAGTGATTCTCGAAAAACGTTTCGCTGCAATTAAGCGGCGCTGAAGTACACGAGAGACACAACTTTGACTTTTTGCCTGAACAAAAGCTACGAGCTTAACTGAGCCTTTGATTACGAAAATTTTTTAAAGAGATTTGTTCTGCATTGTGCAAATTTTTCATCCGAATTTCGAATGTAACTCATTCAATTAAATTTACATTTAAAAATTTCGTTACCATTTGATATTGACTGTTGAATGTGCGGTAACTCAATTTTATACGTACACTACCGTTCAAAAGTTTGGAAACATCCGATTTTTATTAAATTAAAAAAAATACCGTAAATAAATCTTTAAATAAAGACGTTATTATTGAAGTTCATTCATTATTATTATGAGCGTGCTTATAACAATAATGAACAAAATTACTTATTTCTTACCAGTTATTCCTTATCTTGAAAATAGACCGGCACACGTATTTTATGACCACAAAGGCAATGAGATATATTGATTTTGCATTTATCTGTACTGAATATTTTTTACTAAATATTAATCTAACGTTTTATTAAGATTTAAGTGTAATAAATCATGACTTACGTGTTTTATTGTCGTTTTCATTCAAATTACCATAGTGTTTCCAAACTTTTGAACGGTAATGTATATCTAAATCGTTATATTGTAACCTATTTTCTCAACGTTAATAAAGTAAGCAACTTTTTATACTTTATTTCATTATATTTAACCTTTCCTATCGCTAAAATGAATTTTTTTGCACTGAGTACATGTGACTTAATATATCTTCATCTTTTTTCTTTACTTCGACTTTGTACAAAGTTACGATGCTTCAAAGTTTAAAAAATTAAGTTCCATATTTAGCGATTAAAAAGGAGTTTCAATCTTCGATCTAAAGATCACATTTTCCAGATTCATCATATTTTATTAACGGATCTTCGGCTATTTTAGGAAGTTATGGGTCTTTGAATAACACAAGTAAATAATAACTAAATTAAATAAATTCAATATAATATAAACATCATTAAGATATTATATTTGATGTAGATATATTATATTTTTAAAAAAATATATAAGTTTTTTTTTGCTAATTTTATAAATAGATTCGGGAAAAAAAGTTAATAACTATATATGTATGTTTTTCATAAAGAAAAACAAGGACCATTTTTCACTTGGAACAAAATTAAAAAAAAAAAAAGAAAGAAAAAAAAAATCGTCAAGTCCGCTGTGAAAATTGAAATGCATCAATGTAAATTCAACATTTAATATTCAGTGACATATTTTTAACAATATTATCCACGTACGAAAAAAAATTATAAAATATTTCTTTATTATTTTAATAGTAAAATTATATTTTAATTAGTAAAAAAGAGTATAAATTTTTATTAAAAACTATCTTTTTTAGTGAATTAATTTTATAATCAAACTCAGAATACTGTATTCTTGTTAATGCACGATTAAAATTTCTAATTTAAGATTATATATTTCATGTATGTTAACTTTATTAAATTTTCTACTTTTTTAATACAGGATTATATAAAAAATTGAAAATTAAACTCTTCCCCTTGATTGTAATTTTTTGGTAATTGTATATTCTTTGAATAAATATCAAACAATAAGAAATATGTATAACATATTTGGCGAAATATATATAAGTGAATGTTACGGCGTTTAAAAATGTTTGCAATGATTAAACGCCTCATGATTATTTTAGTTTAAAAGTTTTCACTGTCTCTAAAAAATCTAAATAAATAAAACATAATGATTTTGTTAAGTACATTTTTAACTTTGAAAAAAATTATTTATACATTTTGTAAAATTTAATACATTTGAATCATAATTATTTTGATAAATTAATGAAAATTAAAAATTAAGTTTTATTAATGTTTTAACGTATTTTTAATTTTAAGAATAAAATCCATTTACTGTGATATATTTTTTCAAAATTTTTATGAAAATTTTCTGTAATATTTTGAAAATTATTTTTTATACAAATCTTATGTTTGTTCGAAGTTATTTTAAGTTTTTTAGTTCTTAAAAACTTTTTTACTAAATTCATAACTTTATATTTACATTGCTTTTCGAAAGCAAATACATAGCAGAAAATACTGGTACAAAAAATATTCGGTGAACCGACAATTTATTTCGCAACAGTTTTGTCTCATTAATTCTTGAATTTTAATAAACGATTGCAAGCGTCGACAAATACTAAAACTTGACAGTAGAACACATGACATTAAAGCAGATAATTAATTAAAACGAGAAACCAAACTAGTCACGGTAATTTCATAACCGAGTGAATTCTCGCTGACTCTTCGTTCTGTCCTGAGCATCACCGTAATTTAAGTTCACATTATGTACTTTATATTTGCAAAACTTATTATATATATATATATGGCATGACGAGATATCTAAAAAAGAATCAAATATGCGTTGTGAAAACAGAGATTTGAAGAAAAACTTGAAGAAAGAAACAAATAGAAAAAAAATGTTACGGTTGGCTCTATCAATTTAAAATAACATTATAAACTCAAGAAATATTTTTATTATTTTATAATTTTAGAAAAATATTAATATATTCTAATAAATTAATAATGAAGTTTGCAAGTGATTTTTCATAGATTTTTATGACTATTTTATTTAATTGGCACATGTATTTTTTTTTTTTTTTTTTAATATATAATGCTCACCATAATTTAAAATTTACTTATTTGTTATTTTAAGATATTTTTTATTAAAATACTAAAAATTTCATTGTCGCCTCTTAAATATTGTGATTTTTGGGGATAAAAATGTGCAACGAAGTCATGAATTAAAATTGATGCGTACTCTTTTAAAATTCAATTAGACTTTACGAGTAAAGATTAAATTTTCCACACGAAAGATTTTAATTAAACTTTGAATATATATTAAAATAGAATTATGTAGGTAGTTTGATATTTTTGACATCCCTTAAAATTTTATAACTACTTTACATATAATAAAATATAATTAAAAAATTTGATTGATTAAAAAATATTAATTAAAAGTTTCATATGAAACCTATGATTGTTTTTACTTAATGATTGAAGTGTTTTGCAGATGATTTTAAGTAAAAAATATAAAAATTTTATGTCACTGGTATCATTGTCACTATTCATTGCCAAAAAGCACAATAAAAAAGTTTGGTTTATTATGCTTTGTATGTATTTATAATTTAGGATGGAATTAAATGATAATTTTTTTTTTGTATTATTAAAATCAGAATTCAAGAGAAAAAATATTTTATTTTACTCTGTTAAAATATTATTAAGAAGCGATTAAAAAATTATAATATTTATATCTTATAACGACTGTAAATATTTCAATTGTAAACATTTTTTTGTAAAAATTGAAAGTAATTCAGTCATAAATCAATAGTTAATAGTAAGTAAGCGTAAATAAAAATCAAAATGTTACAAGATCAAACTCAAACTTGATAGTATGTACTTGATAAATTTACAACAGACAAAAAAAGAGAGAGATAGTAAGTGAGAGAGAGTGAGAGAGAGAGAGAGAGAGAGGGGGAGAGAGAAGAAGAGAAGGAGATAGTGAAGAATAAGAGATCGAATGCACAGCAGGGAATACTCGAGCAGAAATTTTCGATATCCGTGGACACAATACGAAGCTCTCCTGAGAGCAATGTGAGAAAGCAGGATATCTTCTCTCTCTCTCTCTCTCTCTCTCTCTCTTTCTCACTTGCCTTCACCTGATGCTACGCCACCACTGCCGTTGCGCTGCTCTTACTTTATCTTTTAATCTTTCATCAATCCTCTTAATTAAGCGCTAACAAAGACACCTAAGCTCTCCGACTCCTTCGATCCGCGAGAATTTAAGGGCTCCTGGAGAAAGACGAAGTATGCGAGCATGACAGAGAGAACGAGAGAGAGAGAGAGGGAGAGAGAGAGAGAAAAGGATGACTCAAATAATCGATGTGAGAGTTAATGAATGCAGAAAGTTTTTGCACTATTAAGATATCAAAGCTTGATATTTTTTCTCCATATATAAACAAACGAAAAAAAGCCTTTTGAACTTTTGTTTTTAACCAAGCAATCACGCTAACGTTAATATTTTTTTCGGCAAATTAAAAAAAATTCAAGTACTCAGTCATTAAATTATCACGTTTGAATAAATAATGTTATTATCTGCATTGAAAATTTACGGTAGAATTTATGTTTGTTAAAATTTTCATCAAGAACGCTTTTTTTCTGTTTTAATTATCATGAAACATTAAAATACACATTGAAAATTTCACGATGATGAGAAATTATAGTGTTGATTAAAAATAAATTTCGAAAATAAATTCCGTATTTTGCACCAATTATATTTAAAATATTAATTATCTTGTTAAAATAAAGTTATAAAAATATATTATGAGGAGCAATAATTTTATTTACAATTTAAATTGTACTGTAAAATAAACATGTCAAATGTAAATGTGCTTGTAATAATTTAAATCCTTGGTTGTCCATAAAATATTCTTCAGTAAATTAAAAATCAGTAAAGTTGAAAATTATAATAAATTAAAAAAATTAAAAAAAAAGTATTACTTTACAATCTTTTCTTATTAGCATAGTAAGTTATGAAAAGTTTGAGAAAAAAAAAGTAAAAAGCAGCTTGTCAAGAAAGTGCTTGAAGAATGAAAAAAGTGAAAAATATATATACGCAAAGGATTAATATGCAGAAAAAAAAAAGTAATAAAAGTATATATAAGTTGAAAAATAAAAATAAGTCGATGCTCTACGAGTAGTCATTTACAAACGACTCTTCAACATAAATAACATAATCAGAAGCAAGCAAGAGGATCGCGCGAACTAAGACTCTCGTTCTCGTTTTTTTTTTCTCGAACGGACACGTCTGAATAAAGCTTGACTTTTTCTACTGCAATGCCGCGGCGCTCTGCTGCGAGCTATTCTCGACGCTCCTTTTCTCGGCCAGCCTTTTCCTCTCTTTCTCCTCAAGTTCCTCTCCTTCATCTTCATCTTTATAAAGCGCAGTTTCGCGCGCAGTTCTTACACGGCTGCCTCGAACTAATTGCAAAAGAAAAATTGAATTTTAACCAGATGCTCCAGTATCGCCAGCTGCTGGCCGTTTCCTCCTTCTCGCTTTTTATCTGCTTTTCTCTCAACTTGAGATTCGTGGCCGTATACTTAAAAGCGCAAAGTAGAAGAGAACAAGGACTAGAAGAGTAAGAGGGAAAAAGCGAGAGAAAAAGAGAGAAATACAAAGGTTCTCAAATTAAGTCACTTTGAGATCGTGAAAAATGGATCAGCGGGCCGCGAACGCAAAGTTTTCCTGAGAGAGAGAGAGAGAGAGAGAGAGAGAGAGAGAGAGAGAGAGAGGGGGGGCGGAGAGTGTCGAGTGAAGAGATGTTGAAGAAAAAGAAAAAAACAAAAAAAAGAGAGAGAGAGAGAGAGAGAGAGGGAATTGGCATTGTAATTCATGGTAATTGGGTCAGGTGTTACCGACCGTCTATAACGTTGACCCGTGTCCCATTATTTAAACTATCGATTGAAATATGGCACATTCTTCTTCCTATTGGAAAATAAAGGAAGTGCAGCCAGCAAGCGGAAGTTTTCAAGACCGCCAGACAAGAATGTATGTTATTGGAGCGAAAAGTTTACTGGAATTTACTTCGAGCTCGCAAATGATAAAAGAACAAAAAAAAAAAAAAAAAAAAAAAAAAAAAAAAAAAAAAAAAAGAAGCATTTGTTTGTAAATAGTAATAAAGTATATTGGTAAATTTCGATTTAAAAATATTTTATCCTTTTATGTACACGACTTTTAATTATTTTTTATTAACAAGTATTCATTTTAAAAAATTGTGTGGAAGTTATTTAAGTTATTGATTAAAATTATATAAATTATTGTTTAGTTGAAAAATTCGATCACGATTACAGAATACAAATTAAAACAAATTCTGTTAATTTGCAATATTAAATTATAAAATGCAGATATAGTAAATAATTTTCGTATTGATTAAAATATAATTATAGTTATTTATTTCGATTCAATCGCAATTTAAATTTTGTCATTTTGCATGTACAAGAGGTACATGCCGAAGTAGCCCGCAAGGAAATTTGAGTAATTGTAATTAATTTATCTGAATTAGTGGTTTATTAAATTTTGTACTTTAAATATTTAAGAACAATTTTAAAACAAAATAGATTTTTTTTTTTTTTTTTTTTTTTTTTTTTTTTTTTTTTTTAATAATAAATAAATTTATAAATATGTATAAATACAACTTTTTAAATAAACAATAATAATGATGTGTTTAATCGATTTAGAAAATAACGATATTATACCATATAAGCCATGTATGCTTAATTTAGATTATGCGTATATTAAAAAGTTGGAAAATTGAAAATAAAAAAATTATGGCACCATTAATAATGGTGTAACGGTCTGTCGTAAAAATATGTACATAATTTACGGAAGAATAACTTTTTATAGACTCGACTACATTTGATTACCAAGTTTTACAATTGCACAACTCTATTACGTACCAATACTTTATTATAGTCCCCTTAATCAAAGGATTTACTTTGTTTTAATAATTGAACTTTAAAACTTTACTTCTTAATAGGCAAACTTTTCTTCAGTTTCTTGGAAATACTATTATTTCATTCATCACTAGCTGACTTTTAAAAATCTAATTGTACATTACGTTCGCGGTGCGGTTAATTATATGAAATTCTTTGGCTTTAATTAATTTACAGAAAGTAAATTTGTAATGATTTTTTTTTTTTTTTTTTATAGAGAGATAATAATGTATGCTATGTATAATAAACATTTTTTATTTTAAAACTCGTATAAGTTGTTTTAATCTTAATTATTTCAAGAATTCTTTCAAACTACATAATATAAAACTCAAAATAAAATAAAATAATTTCAAAAGAATGTATGAATAAAACTTACATTAATTTTTTATTCTAACCATATCAAAATTTTTTGTGGGATATTTTATTCGTAGAATTGTGCATTATTTAATACTTTACAATTGCAAAAGTTTATTTATGTTATTAAAAACAAATGCAGCTTAAAACTAAAATTTAATTTCGTTTACGTATAATTTAATAGTAAATTTCAATTTGTATTTTCATTAAATTTAGTAACTATTGATTAATCGCGTTTCTATCGGTTATTTTTTATAAATTTTTTTATCAAACTTGTGAGTTTAAATTTTGCAAGCTTAAATTTAATCCTTGTATTTATATTAAATATCATATGTTATTTTGAGAAGTTTTAAAATAATTTTATTTGAAAATTTACATAAAAATAAAGAATGTTATTTCGTGCTTGATCTTCCTCAAAATCATATATAAAAACTGCCTTGTTATTTTATGAAATATATTAAAATATAACTGACGACATTCGAATTTTTTGCAATTTATATAAATGTTAGAATATTTATTCGAATTTTTTTAATTATAAGCCCTTGTTGTTTTTGGATTATCCTTGACGTTTTGAAAACGTAAAGTAAAGACAGAAAGCAAAAGCTTTTTAAAGGATAGAGAGAAAACTATTGCGAATAATCTTAAGTAACATATAAATAGAACAAAAAGCTAAAATATGTATTTCTTCTAAAGCGCATAAAAAGTTTGTTTTTATATTTTTATATTTCATTATTTTCGTATAATTAAACTTTGAAAATTTATTCATAATCTTATAAAGCTATATATCATTTGTAATTTTACTTGTAATTACTTACGTAACAGTATTAATTGATTAGAATTTTGATTAAAATAACTTTATTTCTATTTAACGTCAACTTCAAAATTTCTCTTACGAGCTTGTCAAATTAGAACGGGACCTACAGTTTTTGGCGGTTTCGAAGCCTGTAATATCCTATTAAGTAAAGCATAGGTACTATAAAAGTACAGCGCTGCATCTGTCAGTTGGTTAGAGATCACTGAGCTCGAAAAATTCGAGAACCTTTGAGTACTGGTTTATCGCGCTACCGACTGAATTACAAGAGCCATTGATTTCGATAATTTTATTGAAATTCATAATAAATAAATTAAAATTTTTCTCTTTTAAATAATAACTCTTTCGGCATCGGTAAAAAAAATCAAATAATCATATTTTTGGCTCGAGTATTTGATAAATTTTTATATTTTGAATATTTTTAAAAGCAAAATACACACGAACACATATACATGCATGGCATACGCGAGCTGCAAGATATTCAATGTAGGTCCTTTATTTCGTAGCTCGCGAAAAATCAATACAGCTATATGTATACGAGGGACACGCGTAGTATCACACAGGTTGCAGGTGCACGAATATTCCACTCCATATTCGGAGGATTCGTGGAAAGGGCAGAAAGGGGATTTAGCACGAGCGATCAGATCAAGTCAAGTGGTCACTGTTGAAACCGACGATCTTCGAGAGAAAGAGAGAGAGAGAGAGAGAGAGAGAGAGAGAGAGAGAGAGAGTAAAGGGGATAGAGTATTGTTCTCTCGTAGCCAGCGATGCTTTACCGCTGGAACGACGTGTTTTCATTGCAAGTACGGTATATGTGCGCATATGTATACGCCTACACGAATTTCGAGGATAAGGAGGATCCGAATATGGTAGCATAAGCAAGTACAGTGCAGTGTCTTGTTTAGCTAACTGCAGTCATACCTTTGTCCTTAAAACTCAAGAGCCGATTTATTAAAGGGTCAAAAAGATGACGCGAAGACAACAATTTTGTCATTGTTATTTAAGTCATCGGTTGATAAAATTAATTTTTATTTATTTACTTTTTTTTTACATGTCTATTTTTTATGTTTAGAGTGAATATCGTATTAAGTATAAAATGAACGCTTGAAATTTACATCGTAAAAAGTGCAGATCATTTTGTCAACATCTAATAAAAAGAGAAATAGAATAAAATTTTATTTTTCTGCATAATGTAATTTAAATTTTAAATTGCAAGCATTTTTGAACTTATTTATTTATTCAAAGTACAAAATAGCGTACTCCTTGTTAAATTACTTTTCTTATTTATCAAAACCAGTATTTATTAAACTTCAAATTAAAGAAGTATGAAATTCCAAAATCTTGTTTCTTGGAAAACAAAAAAAAAAAAAAGACACTTTTGACGATGAATTAAAATTTTTTTAAAAAATGTTATTTTGTGCTTGATCTTCCTCAAAATCAATTATATAATTCGAAATAATTTGAATATCATACATATAATTAAAAATCTCAACGTCGACATTTTTTGCTTAATTTAACTCTTTGGGATCTATCGCAACCTTTAGCGTTTTTTTTTTTTTTTTTTGAAGAGCAATTTTTCAATGCTGTTACAGAGATATTGAAAACACGTTTAAAAATTAAAAATTGCCCACAAACGTAAAAAAAAATATTTTTTCACCGTTATCGATCAATATGTAAAAGTTTAGTTCATTTTTAGTTTATTTTTGTTAACTCGTAAATTATATTGTTGTATAAAGTTATCGTGAAATCTACGGTATTAAATTGTCTATTTTTAATTAAATAATTTTAATTGCTTTTTGAAAAATACGTAAAAAAAAATTAAAAAATTCTATTTTAATTTTCATCCTTTACGCAGTTTTATTATTCAAACTGTTTCAATATTTTTTACCGTTAGCGTTTGTGGATATAAGGATTCGAGCCAAAGCTCTTCGGTTTATTAATCAAACATCATATACCGACTTAGCCAGCGTTTACTCTTGTATAAATTTATATATTATATATTGTACTATCAAAGATTTTTATTAATCGTTGCAATTAAAAAGAAATTTTAGTATTTATATAAAATGATTTGTGTAATATGCTAAGTAATGACGATGTAAATGCATTCGAGTAATGAAGTGATTTTGATTTTATAACCTTATAAAATTGTAGGATTTTCAAATTAACTCTTAACGAGCCGGAATTTCGAAATGTTCAAATTCACAGTTTTTCCTTTAAAAAGTAATATCAACGAAGCAAAACCAAACAAAGGTTGAAAATAAAGGCAAGACAAACCTTTTCGTAAAAACGTTAAGTTAAAAAGTTTAAGTCTTATGTTAAAATTTAAAATAATTTTTAAAAATAGAATTGAGCGGAACAGGCAGCAATATTACAGGAACCGCCATTTTGAATTTTACAAATATGATTACAGAATCGTAATCATCGTCAATCGATCCCAAAAATCTAAAAAATAAAAACCAATAGGCTATTAATTATTAATTTCAAAAAAATTCATTCCTCAGAAATTTATTGTATGACGCATTGAAGCGTCATTTCGGCCCTCTAAGGGTTAAAGTTCGTTTAAGCTCATAAGTTTTGAAATTTTTTTTTTTTTTTTTTGTAACAGATAAATAAGTAACAAAGTTAACAGAAATATATCTGCAAACATGAAAATAAAATCAATATCAATTATTCGTTGAGTTTATAAAGAGATGGCAATCAAAATATTACCGATATTAATCTATGAATGCAGGTAAAATTGTCTCACAAAATGGCTTCTGGCTAATGGAAATTGGAAAAGCGATTTTCTTTTTATTTTCTCCGTTATTTAGAAAAGTACCGAGCCGCGTACGTCGACTGAGCGAAGATATGCGAACACGCACACCCACACACACATACACAACAAGCCATTGAAAAAGAACTCGAGAGCTTTTCCCTGTTTTTGATGCGGACTTAACATGGATTTACCGTCGTTGCGACACTGCCCTATCTTTTTCTATTTCCCTTTCTTTAGCTCTCTCGCTCTCTAACTCTGTATCCTTTCGAATGCACTTTTTGGTCTCTTCCTTAACCATCTCCGTGGAGGCACTCGAAACTTACTGACAAACGACTGGATAGCTTCCAGGTCTACCAACAGGCGACTTCTTTGTACCAACTTTCGCTCAGTTGGAATCTAAAAAGAGAATTTAATCCGTTTCTCTTTCTTTCTTTATCTCCGGTAATATCTTACTCTTTCACCCTTTGTAATCCTTCTTCGTTGAATTACCATTTTGTAAGAATTTAGGTCGATTTCATGGCGATAAGTGGAGTCAAAACTTTTTAACGGACATATACAGTGAAAAAGAGAAACAAAGTTTTTCTTTCGACTTTTTGTTAAAGAAATGATTCTTTATTTATTTATTTATTTTTTTTTTTTTTTCGTGCTCTCCCGCTTTATTGTAACTTTATAAATGTTTCTTTGTGTTTGTATAACAAATTTAATTCTGCATCGAAGGTAAGTGTAATCGATTAATTTTTACTCAAGTAATTTCAAAAGATAAATTCGTTACTCGTGAAATAATTAAAGTTGGAAGACAAAAAGCAAACAAACAAAAAAGAAAAAAAAAAAAGATTCGATCAAGAGTTTTGTATTACGATTTCCGAGAAGTCTTCCATTCTGAATAGAACCTTAGTTTCGATACGATTTTGCAATGTCACGTGCACGCGCGAGATCGTGACGTCTCGAGAAAATGTCTCTTTTCCAATATACCGTACTTTCTCGAATAAACGACACCGGTACAGTCGACGATTTATCAAGCATCGAATTTTAAAACTACTTAGCATACATGACCCATGTGAATACGTAAGTATTTTTATCATTTGCTTACTTAAACGTCAACATTGACAGCAAGAATCGATGAGAATATTTTTATTAAAATAAATATTTTTACCGATAAAAAATAATCACACTGTATAAAATATATTTTAATGAAATCAAACAAAATTATTTTTTAATTTAATGCAATTAAAGTATCACGTATCGGAAACTAAATTTTTACGAAACCTATTGTTAAAATACTTTATTCAATTATTATACTGAAAGTAAATTCTATAAATGTATATTGCAAGTTGATCGAATAAGCTTTAAAAAGCAGCTTGAAATAAACTAAATTACATAAGAATTAACAATTTGTTTCGTAATAAAGACGTAAGTCAACTCTTCTTTTACCTGAGAGAAGAAAACGACTCATTTGTATTAACGCGAAGAGTCGAGATCAACTAAGGAAATGAGGTAACTAAATCCTGCGAAAAGCGAAAGATAAAAATGTAGCGTTAGATAGAAAGTTAAAGTGTTTTCGATGTAGCGTGTCTTCCTCATTTCATCGGATAAATTTAAACTTTTAAAAGTTATAGATATTTGTTTTAAAACGGAAATTCTTGATTATTCGGAGTTTAATAATTTATTATTGTCTTGTAAACGTAGCTTCCTTTTAACCGAAGAAGTTATAAGAGATACTGTTTTTAATGTTTTTATTTATTTATTTATTTATTTATTTTTTTAAATAAATGGTTGAATCGACGTTGTTTTGTTGAAAATTAAAGCGCTTTGTTTGAAAATTTTTCTCCCAAAGTATTTTTAGGAATATTTAGCTTTTAGTTTTTGATGCAATTCTGGAGGGGAGAATATACAGATCAAAATAAACATTTTCAGATTTAAAAATTTACTACAAATATATGTCAGTATTTTCGATATTCTCACAAGATAAATATGTGCGGAACAGATAAGTGTTTGTTGTTTTTAAAGTGGTTCAGAATGGATTAAACCAGAATGACATGTAACACCGAATGTACAATTTACCGAGCTTGACTTTATTAAATTTTGTTATTTAAAATATGATGGAACTTAATTTTATTTTACAATATCTTTGAAAGCTTTATTTTAATTTGCAAAAGATTAAATGATAAGAAAAATTAATTAAGCAATCATTAAGACCAACAGTTTAAGGTAAAGAGAGAATCTTTACGTTTTATTAATGTATGTAAAGTCAAGTTTTGTTGTTGTAGAAAATCTTATAGAATTAAATAGAAAATTGCTTCATTTGACAAAGCTTATGAAGATATATGATTTCAAAAAAATATATATATTAAGAGAGAATGATTTTTATTTTTATTTAGTAAATATGCTTTAATAATAATAACTTGTACCTATGAACGTTTTTTTAACACATTCACTCCCATCTCTGGGAAATAAAAAATACATTTGAATTACTTTATTTGAGGTTACATCTTTAATATCAAATATTCTTTAAAAATTTGGATTGTTGTATTTTATAAACTAAAATATTTTATCAATTCACTACATTGATTTATTTTTATGTCTATGCGACGAAAAGTGCAAAATTTCTATTATTGCACAGATTGGTAACATAATCATGGTGAAGTATGTTATAACCTAATTTGAAACTAATTTGAAGCGCGGAGGTGCTTGAATGCTTAAAAAAATCTATTATGTTACATATACAAGTGTAATAGTTTTTTCACACAATAGTGAGTATATTATCATATGTTCGATTATTTTTTACATTTTTCATCAGTCTCTTTAAATCATTCATTATTGTGTTTTTCTTTTCGCATGGGATCGCATTGACAGCAAATTGCTGATAATATAACCACCTGTTTCGTTTATTTTTTAAATTGCCGGCAGTGACAAATTGTCGAAAGTAAAATAGGACTTGATTGATCAATTGAAATCATTGTCAAATAATCCATTATACCTGTCGATAATTCATCTTCTGCTTCACATTTCTCTATATTATGAATTTGATGAAGGATTAATTGAAAATTTTAAGCTTCTTTAATCCACAAATGATATAATGCCTTTTTTATTTGGATTATGAAAAATTTTTTTTATTCATTCGATAAATATTATAATTTTTTTTCATTAAATAATTATGATTTTATACGTGAAAATTAAGTTGATTAAAATATTATTAAATATTTATCATTCACTCATTCATATCGTGTATGTATGTGCAAATGATAGGCAGTCATTGTTTTAATGCCGATATTTAGAAATTTGAATTATTAATTTGAAATTATTGTAACAAATATATAACGTAATAGCCTTCATAATTGTTTAAATTATTAAATTTATATAAAAAATAAATTTACAAAGCTTCATAACTCCTAAATATATTTGATAGAATAAAAATTTATTTTAAAATATGAAATATGTAAAAAAAAGTATTATGTGAGTTAAAATATTAAAGATGCGACGCGTTAATTAAAAACAACAGCTGTAAAAATAAACCTTGAAGTGATTATTTTGAAAATTGTTATCAAAGTAAGCCCACATTAATAAGCATTAAGTGCATATTAATCATAAAGTTTAATTTCTTTTATTCATTATTAATTTTTTTACTTCTTCTTTGCAAATGACACATTGTTAATTTATCAAGGCGCGCAAATAGATTACGAAAGGTGCGCCGGGGTTTGAGATCAGAAATCATCCCGATGAGAAGTGAGCGACGTAACCGAGCGAGTGCTCTTAGTACGTCTGGTACTACTCGCCTAAGTGCATCCACAAAATGGATTGATTTTGATGGATGGAGATTGGATGCGGGTGAGGTGTATGTAGGTATATGTACGATACCGGCTTACGCTTTTCCGGCTCTTGTAGCGACTTGAGAGCCCCGTGCGGCGTATACTTATTAATAAAAACTTATTGGGATGATTTTTATGAAATTCCGATATCGGTGCGATATTCCCTTTTAATTCCGTAAGTATTTTTACGTTCTGCGCGCTCTTCGGCCAATCGATTAATTTAAATATTTTAATCAAAGTTTTTATTTATGCTTTATATATTTTTTTCTTTTTTCATCGTATTAAATATTCTTAAAAAGATAAAATATAAATGTTTTGATTTTTAAAAATAAGCGTTGAATAAATATTAATTAATCGATATTAATATTGAATGATAAATAATTAATTAAATAATAAAAATTTAAAATTAATATCAACCATTTATATGGAGATTCTATTTTATACGAAAAAAAAAGTCAAAATGTCGCTATAAGAGCACGAAACTTTATTTGTAGTAAAAAATTTCAATACTCACAATCGACAAGCTTGTTTAGAGATAGTTTTCTGTTTACTCTTGTCATACGAAAGAACCGAACTCACAGAACCAGAACAATCTGGTCTAGGTGCTCGGTTTTTGAGCAAAAATAAATGGTTTGTAATTATTTACATTATAAAATTTTATTCAAAAATTCAAAGCGCGACGATTTTATTACTACGTAATTTACATTTAACAAGTTTGTTATCTTTAATTATGATATTTGATAATTTAATTTTATTTACACTTTTGCAGAGCACTTGACTTAATATCGAAAGGATTACGATTACATTCCCATCTCTGACGTCGAATACGAAAATCGCAGTTTTTTATGTACTTTGGTTACTATCATATTATTATGCTTCGTCTTGAAATGTTAAGTCAAAATGATAGCGTAAAGGTGGTAGAAAAATTATATAAAATAATAATAATAATAATAATTCATTTTCTATTTTAAAAACTTTGTTTAGATTTAATTTTATTGTTTACCTTTAATTAAAATAAATGCAGTTATTTAATATTATTTACATAGCATTAAAATCGTATTTATTTAAAGGTAATTTAATTTTATATTTACCATGTCGTGTACAATTTTCATGTTATGAAAATAATTTAATATCCAAAAAACTGCTTACCTGAAACGAACATTAAAATTATTATATTAATGATAAATAATTAAAAATATATTTACGCATGAATAAACGTAAAAAAATTAAATTCAGTAAATATGAAAAATAATAAAATTGACTCTTTAGAGAGTTAGAATTATCAATAAAATAAAATACAATAATTTTTATCACGATCGCATAAAAAAAAAGTAAATGCAAATGAATAAATTTTAATTTGAATTCCTAATTTTATAATATTGAAATTCTCTGTTAATTTGTAATGTTTCATTTTCTTTCTTGATATAATCTGAATAAGCTTTTATTTTTCTTAAAAATTTTTATTTTTTTCAAAAAGATTCTTTCAAAGAAATGCAGAAGATTCAAAGCAGAAAAAGGGGGATATGTTATAATAAAAAAAGCTTTGATGCCATTGAAAGTCTAAGATATAAAGTTTATAGGATCTTTATACTATTTTATGCTGGATTTCGTTTCGTATCCGTTCATCCATGGATCTATTTTGATTTAATTTTATTGATTATTTATAATTTTGATAAAAATTCTATCTTACTTAATTATTTGAAAGATGTGAAAGCGTTACAAAATTTATTAATTACTTTTTGTACTTTTTTTTTATTGTTTTTAAATGCAGTTATATATATTACTCGTATGTGTGTGTGCTTATTCAAACACAAAAATAAAAATTTTATTTAAAAACTAATTTAAAGAATGGATTTTAAGATAATATATTTGATCAAATTTCGAGATGAAATTGATCATAAAGGAATCATAAAAGAAATTTAGATGCAAACTAAAAATATTATTTTAAAATTCATCATAAAACGATAATAAAAGCTAAATATCTTTATCGTTGATTCAGTTTTAATTTTGCAAAATCGAAAGATAAATTTTTCAACCATCAAATGCAGCAGACATCGAGCTTATTCATCAAGGCTTTTCGAAAAATCCGACAAATGCATTATAGGCAGAGAAGTAATTTCGAGACTCGCGCGCTAAAGATGATTGTTTCTCGCGCGTCAATCGCGCTTGTGAAATTGTGTGCTCAAGTAAACACGATACACGGCGAGCATTGCTCTACCCCGAAGAATCTATATCGTACGCGCGCACAGCGCGACGGCGCCCGTATCTGCGATGTTGCGCGCGTTCAACTCGCTCCTAAACTACATATTTCGGGAGGGAGGGGGGGGGTGAGACGTCTACCTACCATCCTTGGTTATGGAAGCTTTTGATTACACAATAAGTACGACGTCTGCGCCCACGAGGTACAGTAGCAGCTTCTTTCGCCGAGCGCAACTTAAGGGAGTATCGCGTAAAGCCAGCAGTCTTTCGCCATCTCTCTCTCTCTCTCTCTCGCCCTCTTGATGAATTTGCCGAGGGATCGTTTGCCTGGATATAGACCGATAATGAAGTTAAATACTCGCTAATGTAATCATAAGTGAAGTTATTATAAACAGAGCCAAGGTGGCTTATGAGATTATCTAAGAATGGCGCATCCATTATGAAGCTTGCCACTTCTATTTACGTAATCCAAGTACAATATTACCGATCGAGTTTCTATTCGGCTAGGGTTGAGTTACATATTCAATCGAGTTTGTTGTTTTTCGATAAACCAAATGCATAACGTCATAACGTTATTGAACTTGTACATTTGTATAAACAAACGAAAGTTTGATGAAAGATTTTTTTTTTTTTTTTTTTTTTTTATAAAAGAATAGTTTGCCTCAAGATCTTAAGCATACGCGCGATTTTAGGTTTGTTTATACAAATGTTTATGTTTTATTTTTAATTTTAGGCAAACAATTGATGTTAAAACAAATTATACGCAAAGTAATTAATTGTATAATAAAGCAACGGGAATAACAGAGAATCTTGCGTCAATCGTGAAAGCAGACGCGAGAGCGTCAGCTGAAAGCCAAGGAATAGAAGGGAAGATCTCGCCTCTATAGAGGATTCGAGAGACAATTTCGTCCAATTGCCGGCCTTGTTCGCCAGCCGATTGCCGATTAGGATCTGACAATTGAATACCTGTACCAACGGCTGTACGAAATGTATTGGATCGCTGTAGAAACGTTTCGAGGAGAAGTGAGAGTGAGAGAGGCATTGTCGACGCGAGTACGCAGTGAGAATATAGCCGGTACGTCTAACTCTCGCGCAAATCGATCCGTCCTCGCGATCGTAAACAACGGGCAACTCGACGATTTCTTTGTTTCTCCAAGTATTGCGCGTGCAGCTTTTGATTGCGTGGGTTCATGAGGCTCTTTAATGGTACGATGCGTTTTTGCAATTACAAATGACAGTTTGCGTCGGTCGAATAAATTTCGAAAATTCGACCAAATCGAAGCTGTTACTTAAAATGTAAAATCATTTCCAGCAAATCAAATAATGCACTTATTGAAGAGTATTTAATAATATTTGGAATATTATTTGATACTATATTGATGCGATATTATTTTACAGAAAAATATAAATAAAATCTTAATATTATTTTAGTTTTAAAATAAGAAAAGATTGAAAATTAAATGTTAATGATTAGACGGAATAAGATTTTAAAAAACAATTTATTTTGCAATAAAATAAAACGTTAAGTCTAAGTTAACAGAACACTGTTTACTTAAAAATGGGTTAATGTAAAAATAATTAGCTTTTTGAATAACTATTCTGAGCGTTATTTAATTAACGCTGTCGTCTGTATCACCTTTAAAATAAGAACAGGTAGACTGCGAAAACAAGGGAAAAAGAGAGAAAAGGAAGATAAAAACAAATAAAAGAAAGAGAACAGAGAAAAAATATGAACGGAACGACAAGCAAAGTAAAAAGGAAGAAAAAGTACGAAGAAAAATGATGGCAGAAAAGAAAAAGAAAAAAAAAGATACACGACAGATAGAAAGAGAAAAAACTGGAAAGATTTAAAGACAGAGGAAAATTATGATGTGGTACTACGAAAGCGAGAATATATGTGAAGTAGGATACGTAAAGAGTGGCGGCACCAAGGAGAATACTTCAAAAGTTGATATCAACTTGGAAAAGACGGCATACTACGAGCGGTTAATGAGACACGCGTAACTTGAAAATTTTCAACTTTGCATCTGATTCAAACTTAGTTCCTGTAGCGGTAACTAACAAGCGAAAGAAAATTTTATAATTAGAAGGCCAACGTTTCTGCTGAATTTCTGAATTTGAAGAATGGTAAAATTTCTACTCCTCACCAGTTGCAGTTTTTATAATAATTATATTTTCTAAACATTTTCGGGTAAGAAATAAGAGATGAGGAATTTATTAGAATTATAACTTCATTGTACAATACGAGCCTTGTACAATTTATTGAATAAACGAGAATAGAATTTAATTATTTTTGGTAATTCATTCATAACATTAGTATAATTAATTAAAATATCTATCAACTATCGACAATTTTTGCAAACCTAAGTGAAATTAAATTCATACGGAGTAGTTTATAGAAATGCACTTCAAATTATCCATAAAGAGCTTAAAAGTACTAAGTAAATAGTAAACTTGCTCAGTACAGAGATTACGAGTCATCTAGTTAACACCAGGTTTTAAGCCCGAAATCTTTAAACTATTTTCCGCTGCATCGTTAAGCCATTAAATTATAATTTTATTCCATTTCATTTTGCCTCTAATTTTAATCAAAATGTTATTTAATGAAAATTTAGTTGCGTTCACTCTCCATGTTGGAATATATTTGACTCTTACACATTATTTGATAAGAATGTTTCTTAAATTCATTAAGATACGTATAATTAGTAACGATACTTATTTATTATTATTTTTTTTTTTTTTAATAAACGAGTAAATACGATATTCCCAAATATTAAAAATACACGCAAACCTTTTATTTGTTTAAAAACATTTGATTACACATATTTTTGTGCATACGAGGTGTGGCAGAAAAGTAATGAGACTAGCAACGCTGCAAACGCTGCGATGCTGCCAGATAGCTTGCACGTGTATCAGTACCCTCCCATGACTCAGTGCGAGTTTCAACTCCTTCCGTTAACTACGTGATTTTTGTGACTGCTATTAGTGAAGTTGTGTTTTGGTTGTGCGTTACGCAAAATGGAACAGCGGAATTTGGAGCAACGTTGTGCCATTAAATTTCGTGTTAAACTTTTGACCTCAAAAGGCATTCTTGTGGTCCTCGACCCCCCTATTCACTTGAACTCAGTCCCTGTGACTTTTTCCTTTTTCCTAAACTGAAAAATATCCTCAAAGGACGTCATTTCGGGACTTTAGAAAACATCTAGAAGAGTGTAACGAACAACAATCGATACAATCTTTTGTTTAATATTAGCATTACACAGTATTACATTTTTTCATTTTTAGATTTGATTTTTATAGTAATTCGTCTGTTATTTATTTTATAGTTATTTATTTATTTATAAACGCACATTCTTTCATGTTTCTTTAAAGAGCTACGTGATGTATACCAATTTAATCCTTGAATTTTTTAGATAAAAAATCAACCAAGACGTAAAAATCCTGCTACCGAATTTTTTAAATTTCTGTTATTTAAGAATTTGTCGACAAAATTATAAATAAGTATGTTGCTGATTGAGATCCGTCAGTGATAAAATTTTAAAATGATAAATTAAAAATTGATATATTAAAAATAGATTCGAAGAAATTAAGATTTTCTTAGGAATATTAAATTTTAAAGAAAAAATACGTGCACAGTATGTAACTTTCACAACCTAAGATTTTCTTAATCAAATAAATTTTTTTAAGAAAAAAAAATTTTCTTTTTACTACTTCAGCTTTTTCACTAGAATCAATTACAGAACAGATAATCGAAAATTTAAATAAGCAATAAATCCATCAAGAAGCTAAAAATCGTTTCGTCAAAATCACGTAAAAAAGCAATAAATCCTTACACGTGGCGTATCCATTAGTCCTGGTGGCTTTCTTTTTTTTTTTCGTGTACGGAAAAGAAGTAAAAGAAAGAAAGAAAAAAAGAAAATACGAAAATCCGACCACACGTGCAGGAACTTCGAAAATCTGAAACTCTCCCGAAATCGCCGGTAATCCTTTTCTCGAGTTTCTCTTTTCTTGAGCAAACTTAGCTTTTTTTCCTTTGGCCGGTTTTTCGAGTGGCACTCGGCGCGTTAGATGCTCGCTTAGAGCCAGACTACTCCACGTGAGAAGGATCGAAAAGTAGAAAAAAGATAAAGATGGACGAGAAAGATGGCTGATGAAGCGACCGACTGTCTTGATTTCGTATTTATTATGATTTTTCACCGGTGCTGTGTCATTCGCGTAATAATCTGTTAAACTTTTTTTAACGTTTTTTTAGCGAATCTTTTATTTTGTGTAATTTGAGAATTTGCGAGAGTTGATCTTAGATTACGATTTTGCAAACAATTGAATTTTTTTTTTTTTTTTTTTTTTTTTTTTTTTATACGTTGAATGAAAAACTATGAAGCATTAGAAATTCATAATTACATGTTTTCATATATTGTTATTGAACGTCAATTTGATGTTTCTATTTAAATATTAATCGTATTATTTTTTCTAAGAAAATTAATCAATACTTTTGCGCTTATAAATAAACACTTATGTAAGTCATTAAGTATTCGACAAGTCAGTTGAAATTATGAAACTTATATTAAATTAATAATTTTATATCAATTATATATGATTTACTGTATACAATAGATAATTCAAAATCACTTCGAGATACCCGAGACACTCAATATTTTATATTACTTTTTTAATCATTATTACAGTTATTGTAAATTTATAATTTTACCCCAATACTATTCAAGGCAGTGAGCCAACTTTAAAAAAAAATTTAGTAGCTGCAATTTTGACAAATTTTGAAAGTGAAAGACTTAATGCACCGGCATTTCAAGCTCTAATAGAATTCTCGTATAAAAAGCAGAATATTAAGTGTAGCCATTATAATCATAAAGCATAACTACAATACGGAAATAGAAAACAAAAATTAAACTGAAAATTTGCTTTATTCATCGGAAGTACTTGGTTTTTACAAAAAAAAAAAAAAAAAAAAAAAAATTTTTAAAATACTTTAACGAATGTGACAAATTTCCAATAACTAAATTACATTATAATTAAAATTAATCGTTCCGTATAAATTTTTATAAAACAGTTCGCGTCACCGTAGATGAAATAACTTTCATTTAAGAAATATGTAATTCCCAATCCAAGAGATATCGCGGTCGAGTTAATCAAAAGTAGTAAAACGAAAAATAAAATTAGTTTTCCATGGGTAGCACGTTCAGGGTGTAAGATGGAATCGTAAGTCGTGAAACGTCATCATGGGCGAAAAGCCGTTGAGTAAGCTAAAAGTTAAGGGGCGGGGGGGGGGGGGGTAATACGAGGAGAATCGCAGTAGTCGTGCGGCGCGTATCGTAAAGCGTATACGCGCTTCGCCTGAGAAATATTCCATGCATCGTTGAAGCATTCGGGAGGATGTATATATATATATATACTTATCGCTTACGTCATGCTCGCGCGACATCTTATTTGCTAAAGTGAATTTATCACCGGTATATGGAGAGCAGACTATACGAGAGAGAAGAAGCGCGATACTATCAGACACCTGGACGAGTTCCCATTGTGCTTTTCGTTCTTGTTACGTATAAATTGCCTGCCGCGCACTATATTTTGCGGACTCTTTGCCGAGCGATTTATTTTTATTTCCGGGCTCTCTTACCTTCAGCTCCGATATGGTATTCGATCTCCTTCTCGTCGCTTTATGCACGAGCTGAAGCTGCGAGCTTGATGGAATCGCGGCGGATGAGTCGAGTTTTGCTTCGAGATTTATTCGATGTATTCGAGACAGATTTTTTATTTTTATTTTATTTTTTCTTTTTTCCTTTTTTTTTATCATATTATTATTATTATTATTTTTTTTTTGTATGCCGATTCGTCCTTAAATCTATAATAAACTACCAAATTGAATTACAAAATTTTAATATTCGATATTGAATTTTGATATTTCATTTATATATTAATCGACATTTATTTTATTAAATTAGCATTTTTTTAATAGTAATCCTTTTAAAATCCCAGTAATCTAATTTTTATTTTACGCTTGAATATGATATTAAATACGGTGTTTTATACTTAAAATAACAATATAAACTACATTTTATTATTAAAATGCAACCGTTACTGTATTGTAATGAAGAATTGATAATTAAAAAGTCATCTGCTCTGAATATGTAGAATATTCAAAAAATTCAATTTAAATATAAAATATAAAAATAACAAAATTATTTTTTAAATTAAATAATAAAAAAAATAATTGATCTAATATGCAAAATTTAAATACTTTTTTTATCTATAAAATTTTCAAACTTTAAATTATATTAAGTAATTTAATTTTTAAAACTTTTACAAAAATGATGAAGAATTTTCGATATTTATTTTAAATAAATCGCTAACATTAACTGAATTAATAATACATTCATAAAAAATGTTACATTTTTTTTATTATTATTTTAATTTTTAAAAAAATATAATGAACTGCATATAAGGAAGTTTCATGTATGCGTACACTCTTCGCGAAATTAATTATTATTACTATTGCATTTATGCATCGAAAGAGGTGGTATACACCTGGCATATTCGATGAAAAACTTATCGAGAACAAAAAGCATAAATAGCAATTTTTTATTATTTTTTTTTTTTTTTACAATTTTACTAATTTTTCTTTACAATTACGATAATAAATAAAATCTGAACGCGCATCTTGGTAATAAATCTTTTAAACGTGATCAGTTTATGTTTAAGCATCAAAATAGTAATGAGTTACGCGCTGTGTTATTAACTAAATGCCCGTTACACGTAAAAGTACTTTTGTCAATAATTATTAACGTATTTGTATTTTTCAAAATTTATTAAATAAATAATGTTGTTTTTTAAATAAATTAATGAAAAAATGTTCACCATTTTAGATATAAAATAATAAGTGACGATGTAATTGTCATAATTATATTTTCTACTATAAAGTATTCTCGTGTTCCATCGAATATTTGCGCATTCACAACAGAATTATTATTAATTCAATTATCAAACGATTGTTTTCCAAGGGCTAAAATTAACAATACAATTATTTCAATTAAAAATTCATAAATGTAAATTACCATTTTTAGTTTCAAAGAACAAAATTTTTATCATATTAAAAATAATTCTTCATCCATTTACTAAACCTAATAATAAACTTATTTAGAGAATTAATTTTTTCTACTCTTACTAGTTATTTTTTAAAGTTATTCGATGAACTTTGTTAATTTTTAATATTTTTCCAAGCATACTTTATTTTTTCTATAAAAATAAAACTAAACATGATTTAACTTTAATGTGCTTAGGAATCTTTATAATTTTTTTTTTTTTTTGTTAGCGAATATTCTTAAGTCTTACGATACAAAGAATTTTCTTGGATAATATAAAAGTGTAAGTTAATGTATGAATAAAAATCATTTAATCTACATATCCAGACGGCAATGCCATTTTTTTTCTTCAATTTCTCAACGGAATTTTTCTTCGACGTTTCACGATATGACTTCAATACCGCATCCCTCGATACGCGCGTTTCCGGCACATCTTTTTCCAGATCCGATTTCCGTTCATTCACTTCCAAGTTCCGTCTCGTTTCTTCTTTTGCGATAGCGCGCGCGCATGCACTGGCAAAAAAATAATTGAATCCTCCGACGCACCTCGAACGCGGAAGCAACCTCGGCGTGCACGGAAACTCCATCGTGCCGTATTATATATATATATGAATTCAACTCCTCGCATGCCGTCGCGATTTACCTGCGTCGCGTTTCCTTTTTTTTTCGCGAAGAGAGAAAGGGAGAGAGTGAGAGAGAGAGAAAGAAGGAGAGGAAAATAGCTAGACAGAAAGAGAAAGAGAGAGAGAGGGAGAGAGTGTGATCGAAGATAAGTGCTTTTTCTGCCAGTGAAAATCAGATCACGATGCGGCCGTTTTCAATTGCTTTTCAGGCGCGCCAACGATGAGAATGCGCGAGATGCCAAGTATGAGGGAAGATTTAAATTGATTTCAAAAGTTTAGAGACCGTGAAATATTTTGAGAGAGACTTATTTGCCATTGACGACATTTTGATTGATTGAATCTCTATGTATATCGATATATATTTTATTATTTGTTCTTTATTTTTTTTTTTACATTTATTTTAAAGACAACTTCTTTTTTTTCAAA
This sequence comes from Chalcis sispes, assembly GCA_949987625.1. Classification (NCBI taxonomy): domain Eukaryota; kingdom Metazoa; phylum Arthropoda; class Insecta; order Hymenoptera; family Chalcididae; genus Chalcis; species Chalcis sispes. The sequence goes on along the minus strand of OX465098.1, from coordinate 50,546,245 downwards.
TATAAATAACTTGATTATTTTTCTATTTATTTGTGCACACATAACTTGTAAAGACATGAAAATATACTCGTTTTTAATTAGTTACAAATAAAAATATATTTACACAATATAAAAAATTAACAAAAATTAATTGTGATACATTCACTCATTAGCTTAGTTGGTATGTACATATTTTAAAATATAAATTTTACGATGATTCTGGCAGATATCGTATACTGCGCTTTTAGCTCGAGTAATAATTAAATTTTGACTTGATTCGTTAAATTGAATACTGAATTAAGAAACATATATAAATAGTAAAGATATTTTTTAAAAGAATAAATTAATGTAATAATTTCGAATTGTTTATATCCGCATTTTTATTTTGAAACTACATAAAAATAATTTGAAAAATAACATTATTTAAACATTACAAATATTTCATAAACTTTTTTCTCGATATAATTTTTTTTTTTTAATATTCGATTATCTTCTTACAAGATGGTTAAACATTGCACGTGGAATAGGTAAAAAAAAGTTTTTCGTAAATGGAAAATCCAAGGAACGAAATGAAGAAAATTGCCGAGAATCAAGAATGCAATTGGATCTTGTCCTTTTGTCATACCGACGAATAATTAACTCTGGATTAAGGCTCGTCCGAAGAGCCGGCTTATGAAATTTCGATAATGCCGTTCGAGCATTGAGAAATTCATAATCCGTTTCAAAGTTCGCGTTCTTAAAAGTTTCTGATAAAATGTTCTAGTCGTCGGCATTAAATTACGAGTTTTACCCGATGAATTTATAACAATCGCTTAATGGTCGAGACTGTGAGGAAATTTTTTATTAAATATATTGTTCAAAGGTAATTATTTTATTACGAATTCGTTAAATTAGCAAATTTATAATAAAAATATTCTTAAAGTTAAAAGATCGATTAAGGTGCTTAATTTAATTGTTAAAATTGTAATTCGCATAATTCATCGTTGCTCCAATCTTAATTGTTCTAAAATAAATATTTCAATCAATATTTTACTTTTTATTAAAGCTTAATATATAAAAGATTCGATGAAACCTCGTTGTGTTGGTGAAAGGAATGCAAATTTATATCCGCTAATGTGTTATAAGATATTATTGATTTACAACCCTATCGTGCACGTCAGGAGCTACAGATATTATCGATTTACAACTTATAGCTTTTTTTTTCTTTCTTTTTTTTATCATTCGCTGTAATTTTAAAATGGAATACTTCCGACACTTTGAATAGATTTATCGTTGCGATAAAAAAGACAAACGCCGGAAATTAATTTGAAAGATTAATTTAATAGTAAAGATGAAAATTCTTTTAAAAAAGAAAAATTCAATTTTTTATAAAATAACGTTAAAACGTAACATAAAAACATACCGACGGGAGTGAATCTATATTTTTTATATGGAGAATTTGAATAACAACATCGACCGCAAAAGTAATTTTATCGCCGGTGGTAACTTTTAGCCAAGTATTTGTCGCATTTACCTTTCCTTCCCCGACATTCCAATTAATCGGTTAAATTTCTCGGCAGGAATTTCACAAAAATTTCAGCACACGCAAGCGTACCGAAAATTCAACAACGTCCGTTCGTGGCTTTCGGAAACGAGAAAAAAAAAAAACGACACACACACACATACACACAGACCCATCGGGCGTTCGCGCAAGTCACGCAAAGTCTAACGCGAGACCCGTTGGTTCATCCCGTTCACGGAGGAGGCGCGAGTGCAGCGCGTGCCCGCAGCTTTAAATCGGAAGTTAAATTTGCGATAAATTCGCGTTAGTGTTGGCGAAATTAACCGTCTGCCTTGGAAATTTTAAAAGAGAAAGAGAGAGAGAGAGAGAGAGAGAGAGAGAGCGAGAGAAAGGCAAACTAATTGCGGGTATGGAACGGGCTCTCGTCTGCCGGTGTGAAAACTACGCGAGAACGCGCGACTAAATAATCCTAAGCTTTGTTTATGCGTCTACAAATTGCGCTAATGCATCAGAGTTCTACCATCTCCGGTGGCTCGGATGATAAGACTACACCGTTTTAAGCTTTTCTATATATATATATATATATTCGTGTGCGTATATGTGTATGCGTGAAGCTGTGTCGTAAACATTAGGACGACTTTTTGTTCATTAAGTGCACCGGTGTTAATTATGCCTTTTTCTCTCTTTCTTTCTATATATATATATATATATATATATATATATATATATATATATATATATATATATAATTAACTCTACCCAGTTTAAGCTACGATTAAATTTCTCTCGAAAGTTTTGAATCAGAATTTTTTATGCGAAAGAGTTTGTTTATTTTGTCACTGTAAAAAATTTTTCTTTCATGCGCAATATAAGACATTAATTTGTTTATTCCATTTAACTTAGTTATATATTGTACATTTAATTTTTTTGATTAAATTATATTAAGAATTTTTAACTTTTCCAAATTTTCTTTAAATTCAAAACATTTTTCGCTTATACAACTGAGCTTATCTTTTTTTAAATAAAATATATTTTAAAATAGAAGAGATTATAAATCATTGAAAATAACATTAAAACATGATAATCCTTTTGTCAATACTCGTGTTTATTTACCGGCATACATATTTTTCTATACATTTCACGTTTGAACAACTAACGGCCAAATTTGAAAATATTTACCTGCTAACTTAGTAAATTGCACAATAGAAAAATAATTCGTCGAGTTGGTGTTTTATTTGATTAAAGCAGGGATGGAAGAAAGAAACAGGTGGGTAACTAGAGGACAGGAGATAGTGAAGAAAACGAAGACAGCAGAGCCTAAAGAAATTGAATAGAGAAAGAAATACGAGACAGAGAAACAGAAGTGTCGATTTGTGAATTGGAAAAATTAACTTGAAATAAATAAAGTAAATCAATATTTGATTGAAAGTTCGCGAATTTTTATTTCCGTGCCCATTCAAATCGTTTCCTTATTTCAGTTACGTGGTTGCATGCCGCATTCGTTGTCGAATATTCAAGTGAGCGAAAATTCATGATAGAGTCGCCCGGTCCAGCGCTGGTTACAGCGAGGAGTCGGCGATCTTCCAGCGAGATTCCTTTTGATTTATTTCTTTTGTTTGTAATGGTTAAAGATGAAATTAAATTAATTTTTTTTAATTTTTTTTTTTTTTTTTTGTGCGCGCAAAGAATCGGACCACCGATTTAATTTAGCAATAAATAAATTAAATTAAATTAATTAAATTCCATGTCACAATATAAAACGAAATTATATATATATTTCGAGGAATTATTTATACACGTTGATAAGCAAAGGGATCGCAAATCAAGTATTTATTTATCATTTGCAAAATATCGATACGTGAAAAATAGTTAATTACGAAGCAACATCCATAAAAATACATATATTATGCCAGTAAAAATAATAAAAATTCGAATAAAAGCTAATATATTTAAGGCATAAATTCGAAGGAGGACATTTCGCAGATCGTAAAATCCGTCGGATATAACGAGGAGGGTAAACAGCGATAAAACAGACATTAAATAATTTTTCCCGCTACAAACATTCGCTCAACATCAGCAAGTTTCGGCCATCTCTCGGTCGATTGCTTGGCGAACTGGTCCCATTCAAAAACCTTAAGTGCGAACGGGGGAGGACAGGATAAAACGTTTCGCTTGGAAAGTTTTACCCAAAAGGCCGAGAAGTAATCCGCGCGGGAAGCAAAAGTAAAAAGATCGATGTCTTGTGAGTGTTTACTACATAGCACACTTGTTTTTTTAATCACTTTATATTATTGTTTTTGTTTTTATAAACGAACAATGATACTAACATTATTTTTCAAATGTGAACAAGGATTATAAAAATAATAAATAAAATATAATTTTTATTCATACCGTAATAACTCAAGTTGAACCATTTATATAATTCTTTACCATTTAACATAAGATATTTACTTAGGTTTTATGTATTTGCGATGGTTTTCATATTTTATCATCGTCAACACGCTTTTAATTAACAATTGTAGGTAACTAAATAAAATGTAATTCGTACAAGTCCGTAAAAAGTTTGTTATACTTAATTAACAAAAGTCAACGTTTCGATTTCTCACAGTAATTATCGTCGGGTAGTTAATTCAAATAATTAAGAGCAATAACACGGATATACGTTATAAAATCTTGTTCTAAAGAAATAGACCAAACCGAATTTAACATAAGATTTTTAAGACGTGTTTATTTTATTTGAAATAAAAAAAAAAAAAAAAAAAAAAAAATTATATATTAAATCTTTAAAATTTGATGTGTGAACTTTCTATTAATTAAATATTAAAATTAGCTATAGAGTGCGATTTTTAATTTTCTATTACATAAAATAATACAGATTGCTACAACTACAAAAAGAAAAAAAAAAAAACAGTTTTTCTCATAAATGTAAAAACAGTAACAAACTTATTATTCAACGCTCGTAATTTCTTTATATTAACGATTTGCATAAATTTTAAGTGACTAATACATTTTTAAAGTCATCAGAGAAGCATTGCGATAGGAGTGAAAAGGAGAAGCTATATAGATTTTGCGACAAGCTCTTAGGTGTCGCATTTCTACCTAAAAGCTCAAACGATCCTCCAGAGTACTTTCAAGAGCAGTTGGCAGAGAAAGAGAGAGTGGGGGGAGAACAAGCAAAAGAGAAAGACAAAATGTATAGATGTACAGAGAAGACGCGCGTATATATAGTTGGGCGAGGGTTAGAGAGAGAGAGAGAGAGAGAGAGAGAGAGAAGAATAGAAGCTTCCGTTGTTTCGTCTACCCTATAATTCACGATAATGCACAACCCCGGAAGCTTGTACTTTCTTCTCAAAGGGAGATGTAAAAAAAAAAAAAAAGAAAAAAAAAGTTGAAATAAAATAACTTCGTACGATTTCTAGCGGAACATTGAAAATGTTTTAAGCACTTCCAACGAAGTGAATGTTTTCGACTATCATTGAATAATTCCACTTGCGCGTCGACATTCTTTAGTCCAACATTTCCTTTCTTTTCTTTTCTATACGTTTTAGTGGATTTCTTTTTCAGTTTGCATTTTTTACGACAAAAAAAAAAAATTTAAGATTTTATATCAAGTACGGCCACTCAATTTTCCGCAATGCTTCCGTTACTTCGTTAAATTTTTGTCACATGAAGACGTTCCTTACAAATAGATACTGATATTTTTCACAATTTTAACTACTCTGTTTTTATATATAATATGTTTATTTATAATATATTTATTTATTTATTTATTTATTTATTTTTTTGTTACATATGAAATGTTTAAAATAAAATTTAATTTTACGTTATAAAACATTCATTAATGTTAATCAACATTAGAAAGTTAGGGCGTTAATAAAGAGCAAACATCATTAATAATTTACAAATTTTATTTTGAAATTAATAATTTACAATTTTATATTGAAATCAATTTTACTTCTAGTAATCAATTTTAGAAATCAATTTTACTTCTAGTAATATCCTTCGAAGTATTTAACATTGATCTCATTTCATGCTAGAAAATGTATAAGTTTAGAAATCGTAGAAAATGTAAATACATCATCAAAGTTTTTGTTGGTGACTTGTTGCGTGCAAAAATTATCATTCGTTATAAAATTGTGTACAGCAAAAACTATATTTAATACAGAAATATTTAAAAAGTTCTCATTAATTTTAATTTAAAAAAAATATATTTTGAATAGTTAATTAACATTATGAAAAATTACAAACAGTAACGAGTAAAATTATATTTTTATTTTTAGTTTTATAAAAAATAATGCATTTAATTTTGTTATACTTTTACTATCGAGTAGTTTTTCATCATTTTACAATCAAAACTAAAAAATATTACTTAAATACTAAAAAATTTTATTTAATAAAATGAAAGTTATATTTAATTATTACATAAAAAATTGTTATAAGTCGATTAATATTGAATCGGTCTCGCTTGCAATTAGAGAATTGTATAAAATGAAAAAAATTTTTTTTTTTATACATTTTTCCCGTTATCTATGACTCAGTACCTGATATATTTTTTAAATTTTTTTAAGTAAATCTCTACAACGATAAATTATCTAATAAAAAATAATAATAATAATATCGAATGTTATTGTATAATTTTTAATGGTCGATATAAATCTCATATTGTGACAAATTTTAAAAAGGTTCTGTTTTTTTTTTTTTTTTTTTTTTTTATGCAAAAATGTTTAAAATATTATTGTAGCAGTTGTTCTGTTCGGTAAACAGTGATTTTTATATCCTTTTTCTATTTCCCAACAATTAAATATTTTATATAAATATATTTACTATAAAATTTGAAATTATGTTCAAAATTATTCTATAACTTATCGATATTCATTGAAATTAATGTGAATTATATGAGCACAATTAAACGGTTCAAAAAATGTAATTACTCTTATTAAATAGTAAAGTTTTATTAGCTTAGATATTACTATTTAAATTATTATTAAAAAAATATAAATTCATTAAACTACTAAGAATTGTAATAATAAAAAATGTAAATTTTAATTAATACTTATAGATTTTTGGAGTCGTCGATGATGATTCGCATGATTTTCGTAGTTGAAAATTTAAAGGGTGATTTGAATTATATTTTAACTTTAAAAACAATTTTCATGATTTAAATTTTATAAACATTTATAAAACTTACGATTATAATAAAAAAAAAAACTAAATTTTAATATTTTGAATTATTTTTTGGAATTGACTTTTCTCTTAAATTTCGAACAATTTTTATTATTACAATAAAAAGCTCTAAAGCGAATTTATGAGAGGAAAAAAGAAATAGATTAAAGAAATAAGGTTGTGCAATATGTGAATATTTTTTGCATAATTTCACTCGCGTAAGAGAAAATCAAGTGTATGAAGCGATATTTGTTCGGAATATATTCTTTTCAATAAAATTTTATTGGTGTTTTTAATTTTACATAAAAGTATATTCTATGGTAATATGTCGATGCGAAGTAAACTTTTTTGAAGCATGTAAACTTTCTTTTATATCGGACATCAAAGCAACTGTAGCTGCCTTCGAATTATTTGCTTTTTCGATTTTTCTTTGTGTTGAAGTGAATGTATAAACAAAATTGAAAATAAATATAAAATAGAGCGCAGCATAGATAAAATTCTTTGAAAGAAAATTACAATTATTTTCTATTAAAATCTCTCTGTCTATTTCTTTCTCTCTTCTTTTTTATTCGTATTTTAATCGTAATTTGTATTAAATTATTTGAAATGTTTGACTTGCGTATCTTTTTAAACAGTGAATTATGTCACTTCTCCTTAGATTCTAAAAAGCGCAATAAATCGTTCGCTCATCTGAATCACAATACCCATTATAATATTTTATTCTCTTTATTCGATATTTATCACTTCATTAAATGTATCCTGCATAAGCTTGCATTTTTGCAAAATATCGATAAATACTTGAGGTTTAAATAATTGCACGGACTTGAGGCAGCCGCGGATGCCCAGGAGGGCGTTCCGTGAAAAAGAGAGCATATTTTTCCGAAATCAAGCTATAGAGAGAGAGAGAGAGAGAGAGAGAAAGAGAGAGTGAGAGGTGTCATACGAACGTCACTTGAGACTCGCTATTGCATGCTGTATGGCTTATTTATTTATTTATTTTTTTTTTTGTGTAATATATTGTTAATATTTTTCATTATTATTTATTGATGTGCTTATATAAATTAATTTAAAAAAATGCTATATATACGTTTAAGAAACTTTATCCTTTTTTTTTTTTTTTTTTAACAGAACGATTTAAATAAATTAATTAAATGTAACATAAATTCAAGCAATATTAAATTAATTTAAAAAAATTTAGTTTATGAAATACTAACTCTTAATTAAATTTTATTTTAACTTTTAATAGTAGTGATGAGAATTTGTGAAATGTTTTTTATGCACAAGTCGAGAGTTTCTATGTAAAACCTCGACTAAAATTAAGGGTTAAAGGTATATTAAAATTAACCAACGCTATAATTTTCAATATCAGAAATAAATTATTTTCTAAAATTTTGAATAATAATCGATCGAAAAATATCAATAGCAATAATAATCTAAACGAATGGCACGAATGACTATTTACACGAGCTGTAGAAAAAATGTCGGCAGAAATTGAGAGCAAGGAAAAATATGTCATCCACGGAGACTCAATTTTCGCGTAGGGATCAAGAATCACAAGAGCGATCGATTTTTTTCGACGAAAGAAAATGTCGAGAGAGAGAGAGAGAGAGAGTAAATTCTCAACGTCTAGCTTGCGATCTCACCTAGATTCGGAGCTTTCGGTGCTTCCGTCTTCTTTGACGCTCCGAATGAACGTATCTCTCTCTCTCTCTCTCTCTCGTTTAGTACGGTTGCACCGTCTTTCAAATTGCCATTGCGAAAAAGGAAAGATAGCTAAAATATCCTATCGATCAGCGTCTAGCTTAGTAAGCCTCGACTTCTTTAAGAAAGAAGTGCGTAAGCGAATCGATGAGCGTTGTGCGCCTGTTTCTTCTTTGATGACAATCTCGCGCTTGGCGATGCTTTTTTTCGCGTTTCTTTTTTATCCAGATTTTTTTATTATCTTTGCATTTTTGATTATGTGATATTGTTCTGACTTTTTTTATTAGACTATTGAATTTAATAATGAAACGTTCATATATCACTAAGACAAGAGTGTTACTACACTTTATGTGTTACTCATAACTCTAGATTATATTACTACATACTGAATAAATACACATTATATATGACGTTTATTTATACTATAAAAAGCCTATTTAACCTTTTAAAGCATAAATTCATTACTAACGTTCAATTTTAAACTATAATTTTTTAAACTATAATCTAATATTGAAAATAAACTTTGATCTTAAATAAAAATTGTTCGAAATAATTTTAAAAAAATAATTATTTTATATAAAAAATATAAATGCAGAAAAATTAATTTTTCGAAACGAAAGCTGCTGTCCCGCGAACGACGTTATTTAACGCGAACGTTTGCATTTTTCACTAAGAAAGCGTAAAGTAAGATGTACGGTTTACGAAAGTAGGCTCTAAAATCATCCGAATAACGCGCTTTAAGTATGTGAAAAGTTGAATAAATTTTATTAAATCCAAATTTATCGCTAAAATTGGTCGATGCCTCGAGATTTGAATTTAAGATTTACAAACCCTCAACTTTTCGCCGCATCGTATGAGATTCACTGTGTGTATTTTTAAAATTTCACAGTTACGTAGTACAATATATCGTAGAATTTGATTTCGTCGTTTATTCTTTCGGCTTTGAGAAAAAAACGGAATTTTATTTTATTTCTTATTCATGTGAAATGTAAATATTACTTTCGTCGTATAGAATTTAAATGGCTTATTAATATCGTAAGAGGATGAATGTGATACTAGATAAAAGGATTAATTAAAAATGAATCATTCTTCGCTCGTCAATCTCATCCAAATTTCAATTTATACACGTATACATGTACCTTTTTCTAAAATCTACCGATACTTTAACGCTATCACGATTATTGCTTCTATATCGTCAGTCGTCTATTTTTCGCACTCGTTTTATTTCTTTAAGTTTAATACCGATACATATGTATATACATATATGCATACGTGCACAGGAACATTCAGATCCGAGGTCAATCTCCTTTATGATACAAGAAACGTCGCTATAGCGCCGATAAAAATGAGCCCTCGCGGAAATCAACGGACTTCTCGTAAGCCCCTCCTCCCCCCTTGCCGTTATCCTCCTTCATTCTTTTTTCCGCCGTTTTTTTTTTTTTTTTTTTTTTTTTTTTTTTTTTTTTTATCTCGGTTTAGCCTTGTAATGGGCGTCGAACAAAGAAGGCAAGGATCGTCGCAAGGTAGCGTCTCTTCTCTTCCACTCTCTCTCTCTCTCTCTCCCTTTCTCTTTCGCCTTCTTACCCTTCAAGTCTCTTTCTTCGGCTCGTTTGTCTTTTCCCATTTTTCTCCTCGGTGTTTTGCTTCCACTCGTCTCTCTCTCGGAGACACTTACGTAATTAATTATTTTCTTTCGACTTTAGCTCTCGAAGCCTCTTAATATACCTCAGCCACATTTCCGCCAAGCAAAAAGTTTATACCTTTTTCTATCCTTAAAGAGCGATTCTATTTTTAGTGACAAAATCTAGAAAAACTTTTACTTTTTTATGAACGCAACAATATATATCCTTGGATTAAATTGATTGGATTCATTTTGATGAACATTTTACGTGAATCTGTATAAGTAAATAAAAATAATATAGTAGTAATAATGGATTTCTTTGATACGATTTATTACGATTTTGAAAAAGTTTATATACGTGAACGATATAAGTTGAACGATTTTATCTTCAAAGCCAGTGCAATGCTAAAAATTTATTTTGATGTACTTCTTTTTATTATCGGCTTCATTATTTGCTCATGGTTTTTACATTGAAAAGATTTTCGTTTTATTACCGCATCGAATTACCGTTTTTCCCGTTTTAACAGAACGCGAATCACAAGGTAAATAATAATAAAAGCAATTTTAAATTACTATTTTTATTTCACGCGGCTGTTATATTTAACATATTTAATACTTTGTAGCATTTCAACTTTCCTTAACGTCGTTTATTGGCCGGTCAACCATTTCTACACCGATTTCATCAACTTTTAGATTTATTTAATGAAGAGTATTAACATTTTTATTACTTCATTGAAGTATTTGATAAATAAATATTTTGTACTGTCGAGCAAACTTGTATTTTATAAAAGTTTAATCCAAATAAATAAATTTCATCTGGAAAGAAGTTAAATAAATTTGAAAATATATATTCTCAAAAGATTTTTATTAATTAAGGTGCCATCGTTGAGTATTATTAGCTTTCTTGCAACTATCATTGGTCATTTTTTTTAAAAATACGAAATAAAAAAACAGCAAATACAATTATTCAGTAAATTAAATTTGAAAAAAAAAAAAAAAATTCATTGAAAATTTTAGTTTTTTTTCTTTTTTGTTTAATAACAATTTTTTTATACGAACTAAGGTATAGTCTTATGAAAATGATTAAAAAAAAAAAAAAAAATATGTTCGTAATATTACGAGACTCGTGAGAAATGAGGTATGAATATAAAATGAATATAATAAAATATAAAATAGTACATGCACGTACGTATACATACTTTAATTTTATGATTTTAGTATTAAAATAATGCGCTGGTAGAATTTAAAAATACTTACTTTATTTTCTAATGGTTTTTTCATTTTTTAATAATTATATTTAAATGTAAAAATTTGAATTCACTCATATACACCTATAAAGTATAAAACTAGTAGTTTTTAATAATTTACAATTTAATAAAAAAGAATGTCTTATTTCTCAATAATTGAAAGAAATAATCTTATTTTTTCAGTTTAGGTTTCATTCTAGCAATGTAAAGGAAGAAAATTTCATTTTATCAATAAAAATAAACTTTTATATATTATTTTGTTTTCCAGTCGTTCGACTAAAGCACAAAGTACGTAGTTACATTAACTCTGTCGCAAAAGGGCTTTTATCCAGGATGTTTCGGTGAAAAGGAGATCAGCAGTTTAAGATCAACTGCTGAGAATACGGAAACTGCCGAGAATATACACACGGTCATCGGGTTTCCAGTACTGGCGGAGATAAGCCATTAAGGCTCCCCCCCCCCCCCTTTCTCCACTTCTCGAACGCCGGACTTTCGATACACAAACTTGAACGCCGGGGTCAAAAGAACCTCGCGTAACGTCATTGTCCACGTGTGGAAGAAGCGAAGTCCGCTTGTTGCAACAGGAGGAGAGAACGCAAGAACTGGTGTATCGGTCGTTGTTGTTATTCCAGCAACTTTGCCATCTCTCTCTCTTTCTTTCTCGGACGATGGACGAGTGAACTTCCGGTTGTTAGGGACTTGACTGCTTGGATAAACGCTTTGAGAGGAAAGGAAAAAAAAACGTTTTCAAAAAGAAAAGAGCGGTTAATGCGATTTGTAACTCGGTTTTTCTCTATAAAAGTGCGCATAAGCTTTGCGCTTTGAAATAATGCACTTTGGGAAACGTTCCAGATTTATTTTGCAATGCTGTTGTATTTATTTGAGCGTTTAATTACTGTATAATTACTGAAATTTCTTTTTTTTGTTTGTTTTTTTTAACATTCAACTGATCAATCGAATTATAAATACTTTAACAGTTATTCGAGCAGTATAAGCGCTTTTACAAGTTTTAAGAGCATTTAAAATTTAACGAGATAATAAATTTCTTTCATTATTAGAAATTTTGAAGAGGTATTAGATTTGAATATTTCGACTCTGCAAAGATATAAACATACTGTCATTAATATTTACACTCTATTAAATTTTTCATTTACATCATTGTTTTAAACATTATTTTACGTCTAGTTTAAAGAGCCAACGCCGACTTATATAACTTACGATTTAATTGACGTGATATGAGGCAAACATATAAAGGTGAGGTGATATCAAGTTTTAGCAATATTTTCATAAAATGACGAGTGTTTGAGCTTCTAAAAATATCCTCTTTGAATTTAATGTTGTCTTTGGTGTTAAATTTTTGTCCCACGAGCTATGTTTTGAGATTAACCAATCTATGACAGTTGTTAGATACGATATCTAGCAAATAAAATAGATGGAAAATTAATTTAAACTTTGGCCTATACTTTTTAATTTTAGCGATGACTGACAAACGCCGGTACTAGTATTTGTTCTATCAAAACAATTATTTTTCTTTTAAAAAAATGATTCGATTTTTCAACCTTGTCTATTGAAAATTGGATAATACTTTTTGCAAAATAAAATTACTTTCTTCTTTACTTCTGTTCTTCTACTCTCATGGCTTAAATTTTTCTAGCTTTAAATGTAAGGTTATTCAACATACAAAATTCAGAAACTTTTTAAATTTATATTTTTTTAATTTCAATATACTTTTTTAACGAAGAAAAGATTTTCTTCGAATTTTTTTTAAGATTCAGACAAGATTCGTTTTGTAAAGAAGAATATTTGTGCAGTACAGGATATAAAAAAGGATTGTCTTTCATCAGTCTGAAAAACCTTAACGTATATAGTATAGTGATTCTCGAATAGGTTGACATTTACGACCGGATCCCCTATTTTTACACTGTCAAAATCTTGGCGCGCCCGAGTCCACATCTGGCAAGGTATTCTTTTATCAAGGCGCGATTCAATGAACCCGGCTGTCTTTTCGGCCAAATGGCGTTTTCAAAAAATCAATAGCAGCCATATCGTAATCTTTCTCTCTCGTTGCTTTCGTTTTATTTTTAAAATGTGGTCGATTTATTTTTCCCCGGCTGATATGCTACAATTAGATGAATTTACAATAAGCTTTTCATGATTTTGGTAACAATCGTAATTATCTTAATTTATAAAATTATAGCTACTTTCAATTTAATGATATACTTAAAATTTTAGTGAAAATAAAATCAGAAATTATAACATCGATTCACAAAGGAAACGTTTTTATATAAATTTGAACTAATATTAAATATTATTTTTATTTAAATTCAACTTTTGCCGATGTTTACATTTTTTTTACTATATTTATAATTAAAAAGCATAGATTTTTCATTGTGTTCTTGAAATGCAAAAGTAAAGTTAAAGTGTTAGTAAGTTAAAAGTTAACAGGTTAAATAATGTTAAAAATAAAAAAAAAAGTATATATATATATATATATATATTTTTTTTTTTTTTTAATTTAAAACTGTTGTCTAACCGAAATTGGCACGAGTCTACTTATATTTGTTTTAAAATTATCGCACCAAGTAAGTTTTTAATTGCGATAACTTGCGTCGACATAAATTTAAATATTTATTTAGAAATTTTTGTACCGAGAGATGGAATACGCCTTTTTTACATAACAGATATCTTTAAACAGTTATATATTAACGCCAAATTCTAAGTATTAATATAAAGATCTTATATTTTTAAATTAATTTATAAAAACTTAGTTTATACTTAATGTTTATAATCTGCAAGAATTTTTATTTTAATAATAAAAGATAAAAAAACACATTTTCAAAAGTATCGCAGCAATTAATATCTTGTCTTCCCGACCGCGACCAACAACAATGAAAGCTGTAGTATTCCTCTAAACAATAGAGAAAAGCCTTACTCGTAGACTGAAATCGCTAACAAAAAAGAGGCGACATTAAAATAGCAAAGCCACCGAAAAGAAAGAAGAAAAGCAGGAATTATGCGACACTTAAAGCATCCGGTATTCTGACACGGATATGTACATATATATATATATCTCAGTGATTATCAAAGAGACAAAGATAAAATGTCAACTTCGCTTGTGGAGGGTTGCAGAGAGAGAGAGAGAGAGAGAGAGAGAGAGAGAGAGAAAGAGAGAGAAAGACAGAGCGGAGGAGCAGAAGGAGAAAAGTTCGCGTAGAGATTGAACTGTCTCCCTTTCCCCTTTTCTCTTACAGTCGAGCTTGTCTCGCATTTCGATTTTTGCCAACACAGTGGGTAGGGAGAAAAGGAAAGAAAGAAAAAGAAGAACGCGCGAGGAAAAGAGAGAAGAAGGAGACTTGCCCGGAGAAGGAAATTCTCTTGACATCTTTTGTGCGCCCTATAGATCCCCGGTGCGCGTTCCACGAATTTTCCGTCTTCTCGTCTTCGTCTTATTTTTCTACTCGTTCAGGCTTCCTTTCTCTCTCTTTCTTTCTCTCTCTCTCTCTCTCTCTCTCTCTCTCTCTCTCATCTCGCGAGATAAAGAAGTAATCGTGCGCGCGCGATTCTACCTAGACTTTTCCTCCAAACTTGGGGACGTTATTGACTCTTGCGCAACGCGCGAGGCAATGGAACATCGAGTTGGACTTATCGAAGATCGCCGCATTCCTTTTTTACCGTTTCCACTGTCCGACTTTATGTGTACGTGCATACATAAGTGTGTGTGTGTGTGTGTGTGTGTGTGTGTGTGTGTGTGTGTGTGTGTGTGTGTGTCTTCGTGTATAAATGTACCTCTTGCATATGATACATTTCCTAGATTGCGAGTCTGTATATACCGTTCAATCGCATCGAGGTTATTTATTTTTTTTAACTTTTTGAAATAATATGTCATGAGGAATTTTAATTCATATTCATTCTTTGACAGCAGTTTTTGCTACTACAATTTGTAAATTATTAATTTAAGTTTATTTTTCATATTTCGTTTGTAAATTTTATCGATTGTATATATTAATTTATAATAATAATTTTATGGAATCATTCAACATTTTGCTTTATAATATTTGAAACAAAATTTTCAAATGTTTATACCGAAAATAAACAATAGGTGAAAATAAATATCATGAAAAAGTATTATACTATCATAATCAAAACAATGTTAAAGTTTTAGTTTTCAAAAATTAAATGATGTTTTAATTTTTACATTGAATGATTCTTTTTGTATACTAGTTTTTATTTATTTGCACAAGTAATATTATTTTCTAAAAGAAACGGATCATATTTTTCACGTTATGCATTCGAATATTTACGAGTAATACCGTTTTTAATTTGATATCACATTAAACAATTTTTTTAGTTGATTTATTTAAAACATAAAAAATCAGTTTATATAAATCTCATGTACAATATAAGTTTATGATTTACTTAACTTTACAGTATCTATTATATAATTCCTTTTGTCCATAAGGACATTGAAATACGACTCGGGTACACGAAGGAGGAAAAATGCGAAAAGGAAAGAAGAAGGTAAGGGAATTTAATACGGGTATTAATACGAGTAAACAATACAATTTGTTCAACTTGGAAAGTATCACGTGATAAAGCTGAAAATCAGCTTACGGCAACCGTCTTCGTCGTCGTTATGTCACACTGCATAAGCACAAATCAGTGGCAACAACAAGTAAAGAAAAACAAGATAGTTTAAGAGGCAGAGAGAAAGAGAAAGAGAAAAAGAGAGAGAGAGAGTGAGATGCAGCCTTGGTACTGCAGAAAAAAATACAAGACGCTTATAACATGCGCATACAGTGCCAAGACGCTCCGGCGTTCAAAGCCATTTAACGCGAAAGGCGGTTTCTTATATACGTGCTTAGCTTTAATATGTGCGCCTAAGCCGTAAGTATACGACATCGCTATCGATGAACACGAGGGAAATAGAAGGAGAATAAGAGGAAGAAGGGGAGAGAGAGAGAGAGAGAGAGAGAGAGTCAAGGACGATTTATGCAGGCTCGTTATTAATCGTTGGTTTAAGTACAAGCAAATCCAGAGACGGAAGCTGCTCCTTTAACTCTCCGCGATTATTACTGGCTTCGCCTCTACGTACATATGCGCATAATCGGGTGCGCGCGCCTGTATACGTATGCAATCTCAAATCTACGGAGCACCGTAGATACATAGGCTAGCTTGATGAGCAGAAATTAAGCTTGTTCGGGCGCTTTGCCGTTAACGCGAAAATTTAACGCCGATGACCTTTTTGATTGTCTATTGTTAAATTAATATCTTTATTAATATCTTTGTCAAAGTATGAACACTCGCGGTATTTTAAAATATGGTTTAACTTGATAATTAAAGGAATTATCATTTAGTTTTGATTTTTATTAAACAACTATTAAACTGATTCAAAATGCACCTATATTCATGTAAGCATAATAATATTGCTTCGCAATTATTTTGTATATTAAGTCAAGCAATGTGTGAAAGTAAGAAATTTATAGTTATGCCACTGATGATACTATAGTGATATATTAAATTACATTTTAATAAAAACTAAAAATTTTGTCATTTCAAATTTAACGATTTCAGGAATTCTACATGTTATTATAATACTATTGTTTTATTTAATTTTTTAAAATTATTTATTATTTACTTAAATTTGAGTTTTATTTGAAAATAATTAAGAACGTATTTATTACTCTTTGTATCCTTTTATCATTAAAATTTCGAGATTAAAATTTTCCGTACTTATCGGAAACATCAAAGCAATTTGATTAATAGAAAAATTTGCCAAGATTTTTTAAAATATTCCACACATTTTGTAAGCGAAGTATAAATGTATAATACACATACTTTCTCGTAACACGCAGCGATCGCACACACATCAGGTTCACAAGCGTACCTGATTTTTGGCACGTGCACGAATGCGGGTTTTTAACGGGAATTAAATGCTGCATCGTTGTATACTTCGCCTTGTAGACAGGCAAATTGAAGGGTATTATTGTATAGAGAGAGAGAGAGAGAGAGAGAGAAAGAAAAGTAGAAAGAGCGAAAGAGGTAGAATGGAAAAGTAAGAGGGATGCAAGAGAATCATGGTAAATACGGAAAAGCGAGCGCTCCGCTGCTTCGGATTGGCAAATGTTATTACCCCGGGAGAAGACAGCCGAGCGACAAAGTACTCGAGCTTCGAAAGCCCTAAGACGTCGCTAAAATCTAAAAGGTAAAACGATTATTTAAATATGCATATCCGACGGTGGATAATTTGCTTTTGAATCGTTATGATTTTTCATTTTCGCGGCACTTTTAATTTTAATTTTAGGTACTCTACATTTTCTAAAATTTCTTACTCAATCTTTTATTATAAAACATATTTCGCGCAACGAAAATGTAACTTTTGCTTTTACAACGATCATTAGTTAAGGCGAAGTTATGTGCATTAAAATGAAATGAATTGTAACGTATTTGAAGAATGCACTCGTCGCACATTAATTTTATGTTAATTTTTCGATATTTTATTTTTTTTGTAAATCGTTAATAATAATTACTTAAATTAAAAAATGAAAAATTCCTTAAATCAATTTATTAACGTTTCAAATTATTATTTATATTCGAGACATTTTTTTATTAAATAAATCCTACTTCGATATTTATGAAATTTTTGTTTGATTTTTAAAATTTTATGTAATGTATCGTTTGAAAAATCTTTTAGATTATAGGTATTTAATTTAACGTTTATGACGAATAAATTATTTTAATAAATATTAAAAATATGTAAATGAAACGAATTTTTACCCTTAATAGTATTTTAAAATCTTAAATCGAGTTTTAATTTTTTTTTTTTTTTTTTTTATTTGTGCAGCGTAAAAAATTAAAATTTATTTTACGTGTTACGTTTTTAACAAAAGAGTTTTTTTTTTTTTTTTTCATTACTTCAGTTTATAATTTAAATAAAGATACGTTTATTAAAGGTTAGGTAAATTAAAGGATTATTCATATTTTACAAATGAAAACAAAATATTTTTTTCACATTCGTGAAATAATACATTTTTTATAAATATTGCTTTTTTACTTTATTAAGAAAACTGTGCATTCTTTATTGATTACATGTGACAAGAAAAGTAAAAAAGGGGAATTAAATTTCACGCTTTATATTTTTCCCTTGAAACTTTAACGCATATCAGCGAGCTATCATTTGGCGGCGCACAAAAAGTTGGCGCGTTGAAAGAGTCACATTTCACATCGAGAAAAACCGGAGGTTTTTCTCGTCTTTTATACTCCCCGGCGACATATATCGATGTTCGACAGTGTTGAAATTCAATGATACATAGGTGCAAAAATGTCATACTCTCCCTCACTCTTGTACGGATTAACGGTAAAAAATGTGTAGATATTAAAACTCACAAACGTTGAAAATACTTTTTCTTTTAATATCGTTATACAGCATATAAATATATATAAAGCATGGTATACATACTACATGCATAATATTATATATAAAAATATTTAAAAAAATTTATACTTTTTAAATCTAAAACTTATTTAAATAAGATACATTCATGTATATTTCTATTATTAAGATAATAATAATACTATATATTATCATTTTCTACAGAGAAATGTTACTAAAGGAAATTTATACAGTAGCAAAGGACAATTTGCTGGATACTTTGATCAAATGTTGCTATTCGGCTAACGATATTGTGGAATCAAGAAATTGCTAGCCATTCTTTTGGCTAGAAAAATCGAAAATTTTGGCGATGTTATCGGAAATGCCAAATGTATGCGAACATTATCGTGAAAATGCAATTTTGTTGATTATACAAAAAAAAAAAAAAAAAAAAAAAAAACAAGAAATATAATATTTTATTCAATATTTACCAATTTTATTATCGCTAAGAGAAGCAAAAAAATATTAAAAGTTAAAGAATTTAATTGAATTAACCAATATAAATATAAAAAAAATATTGTAATTTAGCAATTGAAAAAAAGAAATTGACAAAAATAAGAATTACCAAGTATTTAAGCAAAAAATCACACAGCTAATATGGTACATTGATACATATGATTTTGAATCCGTACAGTAGCAGAGAAAAAAGGCGAGCATTGTTCCGAAATAAAGGGAGCTACGGGAACAAGATGAATGGATGCGTGCAACGAATGAAGTTGAAAGAAGCGAAAAAAAAAAAAAAAAAAGACGAACCGGTGCAAAAAGCCGAGATTTTTTCATTTGTCAAGCTGTAGATGCGCCGATGACGAATAATTGAAGAAAAAAAAAAGCAAATGGCTTTTCCAAGCATCTTTTCCATCATGTACAAACACGATGATAATTTACTCGAAATGGGCCGCGACGTATATGCCAGCGGAAATTTGATGCGGCAAAAAAGCAACGCAAAAAATCTACTCCATAAGTCCGTACTTTACTCGATTATTTATATCTATATGTATATATCTATTATCTATTATGTGTACTTTATACTTTGTTTGAATGAATGCAGTGAAAATTTCAGCGTCGTTTAATGCGATATTAAATGATAATGTACATTAAGCGTAATGCGAAGATTAACGTTTATTACTCGATAAAGTACTTTATTATTATACAATTTTCCCGGCAGTATCTTATTAAAAAAAAAAAAAAAAAAAAAAAAAAAAAATTAAATAAAATTTAATACAAGTTTAAAAAATATACGATTAAAATATCAATTTTATTTTTCTGCTGTATTTACATTTTATTCTGGCCTTTATCAACCGAACGACAAGCATTGAAGAATAAATTATCGATAAATTTAAACCTTTTGTCTTTGTTTATATTGACTTACAATATATCGTTGAATTTAAAACAGCCAAAAAAAGAGATAAAAAGTATATTCATTTAATTATTTTTCGAATATCATTAAAAAAAAAAAAAAAAGTCAATCAGTCTTCAAACGTACTACAAACAATTTAAACATATATATTTTAAAAACGATTTTAACATTAAATTTTTTATAATTAAATTTAATGAATGGAAATCAACCGGTAATAATTAATATTCAACGGTTTAATCAATTTCGAGCGAAATAATTTAAGGTTAAAAGTTTCAAAATTAAATAATAAATGAAAATCTCAAGTTCCGTTGTTTTTTCCTAATCGGGCGCACGGGGGGGAGGGCAATACCGTTAACCGATCGCGACCGTTCGATAAAATTGGCTCGCGCTGTTTACTTACCCATCGGTTTTTACCCCCGGCATCATCAACGAGTAAGGAGGTAGGAAAAGTAGAAAGGGGTAAAGGGGGTGCATACTTCTCCGGCACTTCAGCGCCATGTTTGTTTGCTCGGCTTTTCGCGCGCGAGCGACTATCTGCATTTCCTGTAATTATCGATGGACTCAAGCACTTCGTTATTTAATACGCCGTGCGAAAAACGAGTGAATAAAAGAAAAAAAGAAAAAAAAAAAAAAAAAAAAAGAAGGAAAACAAAAAATACCGACGAGCTTGAATAAATTTCAAGTGTTTGACTTTCGACCGTTTTACTATTGAATTTTCGCACGTGTGCGCCCGTCGTGATTCTTTTTTCCAGTTTGTTGAATTTTTTTATTTTTATTTTGAGAGATTTTTCAGAGATCAAATCTTAATGATAAAATATTATTTTTAAAGCAGTATATTTTCAATGAATGCGCGCATCATTTTCTCGCATAAGAGTTAAAAATGTTAAAAAAGTAACGTACATCATTTAAAATTTATAAAATTTTAATTAATATTTAACAGCTATTTTGATTGTATTAAACTGCTATATTGACCTGTATCTATTTTTTTAATTATAATTCAATAATAAATAATAAATAGTGTTGTGAAAAATATAGAACAATAATGTTTAAAAAAATATATGAAAGAGAACATTTTAAAATTTTATGCAAGAAAATTATTAAGTGTATATATATATAAAACTATGCATGCAATAATGAATGAAATTTAACTTTTGCTTAATTATATAATAGCATTTAACTTTGTTCAATGTACAAAAATATTAAGTTTATTATTTATTAAGAAAAACTTGCGAAAATTTAGTTTGAAAATAAAAACAGTTTCTAGATTCATAAATTGAGCCATTATTTTTGAAAAAGTTATGAGCCCATTTTTGGAAAAACATGAATTATTTGATGATTTTAGCTGTATTATAACTATGAAAATATTAGCTGACGTATACTAATTTAAAAAATTAGCCACGTTTAAAAAGACGGCTCAATTATTAAATCAAAATTTGGCCATGGTTTATTTTTAATTGTTTCGAATAAATTTTTGTAATTTAAAATGGTTAAAATAATAATATTTAATAAATTTTTGTTTAATATAGTTTGTTAAATCGATACCATCCGAATAAAATATTGTAATGTTTGCAATTTGAAGTTATTGAACGACGCGAGAGAAAAAAAAAACTTATTTTTATCGTTTATCCATTATAGTTCTCTTCCGCACATTCTGCTATTTTCCATCTGTACACATTACTTATGGCCAAAAAAGCACGTACAAAGCGAGAACTTTGAGCAACTCATTGCACACGAATCGTAGTCAACAAGTAGCGCCGGTGTGCTACAAACTTTCGTACAATTCTCAACGTGTCGGGTAGTAGCTTCGAAAAGGTTTATTAAAAATTTACAAAGCGCAAAGTTTCGTTGCGCGTTACTCAACGCAAAACCAAAGCCACTCCGTTCTAATTGTTTTCTAAATTTGTCTTTTGTACATCAAAGGAAAATTCTTACATAATCCACGCGCGCAATATCCATTTTACACCGGAATCTACCTGATTCTCTCACCTGACCAAAAAATCAGCATTGCAGAAGCTAACTCTCACCTTTACTAAGAGTAATCTCGTATAAAATTTTAATTTTACACAATGTGTTGCGTTTGGCTTGACGGAATAATTCTCTTGCACTTTTCGAAACAATGGTTTATGAGATGGCTACCAATTGTAGCTATTGTACAAAATCTTAAGTGCTGTATTAATTTAATACGCGATGTTTAAACGCTGCATTAATTCAGCATTAATAATTGAAATTAATTGAAAGGAAGTTAAATCTAGTGAATTTAAATTTTATTAATGTCAATATTAATACGAAAAAATTGTCAAAATTCTAAAATCAAATGATTTTTCAAATTTAAAAATTTTGCGTTACTGCTTTTATGCAATTTTCTCTTTTTGATTTTAATGTAATAAGATTCATCGCCGCTTAATAATATTTTATTAAACGCACAGAAATCTCCACGATATTGAAAATCAAATATTATTGTTTAATAACATTCCAAAATATGCACTAGAATTATCTTGATATTATTAATTAAATTATATAGAATTCTGTTTGTAATGCACTTCTAAATAAAATAAATTATCAACAAAATGCTTTAAATCGCAATTGAAATTTTACCAAAATGAACTGTTTCTTGTGTAAAATTTTGTTAAGAAAAAGTAGGCCCCTTTGATTACTATTAGATTACACCAAAGTATAAACGCCTCATTAAGTCTATTTAATATTATTTAATCATTGTCTGTTCCTTTTAAAGAAATTCACAGTGCACCATACCGCGGAAAAAGAACAAAAAGTATCGGCATAATTTTGATTTTCCAGAGATGTTGATTAATATATTTTTTAAGTGCATTTAGGTAATAGTAGCATTTGTTTGTGATAGTCATTAAAAAATTTCCATTTAGTAGTGATATATTTCGCTTTTTTTTACAATTCAAAAATGGAGAAACCTTTAGAAATCTTAAAAAGAATCGCTTCTTAAAACTTTCGATTTAAGTATTATCATTATTCGTTTATTAAATATTACTATTATTCGCTTGATTATATTATTCGTTTAGGTTTAAATTTAAAATAAATAAAAGGATAACTGCCTCTATAAGTTTTTTTATTCTTGAATTTAAAATAAAAAATTTTAAAAATATCTTACCTTTGTGATAGTTACTACGTTAAGAAATCTTTAACTTTGAAAATTTTATGAATGTTAAAATTTCTTTTTGGTTATACAGTTTTTAAACATAGAATGAAACATAAAAATTTAAAAATAAAAGCAAAATTAAATTTTTAAAATTTCTAGACTAGTTCCATCGGTGACATTTTGCGGTTTGAAATTATTTTTAAAATTTGTATTTAAAATATTTGAAAATAAAATTGATTTTTGCATTTAACTTTTTAAGATTTGTAAAAACAATTTATTAACCCTAATTAATACAATACAATTGTTAAAAAGCTTGACTAATTCATAGAATAAAATTTTTGAATCTCGGGATCATTTATTTCATGACGAGGTACTTTGAAACTAAAATTTAGAAAACATAAAATGATGCACAAAAAGGTGTATCATACATGATACACCATGCAACAAAGGGTTAATCCAGCATCATTGGGGGTAGAAAAATGTTATATTGTGACGCGGCGTTTTATCAAAATAAATAAATTAATATTATTATTCAACAATCGCCCGATACGCCGGCACAAACGACCGCCTCGACGTGTTTTTAAGGCGCCAGGCGAGATTACCTCTGCCTTCCCGGCTGGCTTGAGGTACTCTTTCTCAAAGGAAGTTCGGTCAATTTCTCTGCTGCCGTCTCTGGGATAACGGCACTACGCGTTGAGCAAGCAAACGCACAACTTAATTACGAGCAATTTAAAAGTTTAATAGAAAATATCGAAGGAGTTAAAAATCCGATTGACATAATTTAATAATATACACAAGATTTTCCAGCTTTTTGCAAATTTATTAAAGAAGAAATATACCCGAATGTTAAAAATAGAAGTATTAAAGTTAGATGTACATACAATTCTTAAAAAGTATAGACCAACCAACACAAAACCTCACGCCTCAACTTGCAACCACAAATTCGGATACTAAAACTGAAGAATAAATAAGCAATCACATTACTTTCGCAATTAATTTATATTAAACATGATAAAAATATTACAATGGAACATAAACAGTGAAACAACGCAATATGAAATACAATAATAACTTATGTTAATAAAGAAATAGAGATAATTTATTTTCAAGAAACAAATTTAAAGAATAACCAATCTATTAAAATAAAAAATTTTACAAGCTATAACAAAAATCGAACAAATTATTTAACAGACAATGGAGGAGTCTGTATACTAGTTAAGAATAATATATTCAGCCAAGAAATCCAACTTATAACAAATCTCGAAGCAATTGCGGTTTCGATCGCTTATAACGATACAAATTATCACAATATGCAACCTATATTACAGCAGCAATTCGTTTAAAATAGATAAAAGAGGAAAGATCTTAGAAGAAATTTTTAATTAATAACAATAACATTATGCTACTTAGTGATTGTTCTCCCTCGCATTTTAACGCTTCATACGGAACTAGTAGCGCAATAGACCTAATCTTTCGCAGTACGAGAATATAGACACATCAATTACTTGGAACGCAGAAGACTTTCTATATAACAGTGATCACTTTCTTATTATTATTAATTTAGAAAAAAGCACATTGAATTTTAAAATACGTATGAATAGAAGAAATAGATAATATAATAGAAAATATAATAAGAAATTATAATGAAACTGAAGTCAATTTTAATACGTTAGTTACTAAATTTAGATAATATCTTAGAAGGAGCAGAAAAAAGTATTTAGCATATAGTATTTACAAATATTCATAGAGAAAAGACACCTTGGTGAAATGAAGCTTGTAAGAGAGCTATTAAAGAATCAAAAAGAGCTTTTAAAACTTAAAAAACAAAATTAAATATAAAAAACTCAAAACAATTGTAAAAAGAGTGATTAAAATAAGTAAAATTACATCTCAGCTGAATTTTCTAAATTTTATAAATTATATAAGGTACCAGAGAAAGAATTATGAAAAAAAAAAGACACGGCAATAGAAGGCCAAAACCATTAATCTACTATTATCTTGTGAGAAAATAATAGTATAATTAATGAACTTGGTACTACAGCTAATGTACTTGTTCAAACTTTTGCTGAAAACTCAAACGATAAAAATTACAATGAAAACTTTCTCGAATATAAAAATAAAATGAAAAAAATATTTTAAATTTTAATCAACTGGAAGAAAATAGAAAATATATCTTAAACAACAAAATAACAACTGAAGAATTGAAACACGTATTGAAAAATACGAAATACTTTATTAAAGCAACTTCCAGAAAAAGCTTTCGTATATTCATTAGACATTTATAATATCATCTGATCGAAAAAATCATTTCCCGAAATATAGAAAAAAGCCATTGTGATACCTATCCCTAAAGCAGACAAATCCAAAACGTCTAAAGAAAATTACAAGCTTATATCGTTAACATGTTGCTTGTGCAAAATCATGGAGAAAATAATTAACCATAGACTCCGTAATTACTTGAAATTTAATAATATAATTAATTTCAAACAAAGCGGTTTTCCGCAAAAGTGCTGTACTACAGATTGTTTAGTCTCTCTCGAAAAAAATATATATACGAAGCTTTCGAAAACAATCGCAGTATGCTTAGATTTAGAAAAGGCATACAATCTAATTTGGTGTCGGAAAATCTTAGAATTATTTATTTTTGTTGTTTAATACAATTTTTTGATGCACGAGCATTACTTTATGAAATAATGTATTTTTCGACTTACTCGAAACAATAGTAAACACGAATGAAATGATGTTGTAAACTCACCTGTAACATAAAAAATTATGATTACAATCTGAATAGAAAAAAAAAAAAAAAAAAATAAACGAGAGAATAAGAAGAGAGAGAAGAGAATTTTTAAAATTTTTTATTTTTCTTTTATAGCATTAAATAATTTTAAAAGGATATAGATTTAACTCTTTGTTTTCGGGATGAAAAATGCAAAGGGGTCAACTAAAGAAGCAGAAATAAAATCAAGGTTTTCATTTGACAAATGCTATTTCTGTATCGCTCGGTCCGCCTACTTTCATTTAGGCTTTTTCGAGGTTTTTTATGCTTAGCTTGGCGATGTTTTCATCCTCTCGGATACAATACTCGTTAGCTCGGAAGCTGCAAAAGCCAAAATGAGTTTCTACTGGCGTTTTAACTTTTTTTTTATTTTTGTTTTGTTTTTTGTTTATTTATTTATTTTTTTTTTTTTTTAATAAAAGAGTCGAGACAGCGTCGAAAGTTGAATTGCGTTTTGCTCCGGTAGAAAGCGCCGTAAAAGCCATTGAAACTAACACTAGGATGAATGGGCAGTAAATATCGCATCCCCGTAAAGAACATCTTTATTGACGTTATGAAGTTTTAATTATGATCTATTGTTGAAACTTAACTTAACAACTATATTTCTTTCGAGGTGCTAACTTTTTTTTTTACATTAATGTAATTTTATAATTAATTCGTAAAATATGAAAATTTATTTACTCCAAAGAAAATATACTTGAATTAAACGTAAAAATTAAATTGCTTTTTAAATGAAAATCAATGTTTATAAACTTTTTGATACTCATAATTACAAATAAAATATTATTAATAAATATTATTCACCTTTTTTCATTATAAATATTCTTTTAATTCAGATTTTCATTAACTAATGGAATACTTGTTACAAATGAAACATTCATTGAAATGAAATTTAAAATTATAAAACATTTATATTTTGCATATTTTAAACTCATTAGCACTCTTTGTTGTTTATTTTAAGTTTATAAATTTTGTTTACTTATGATTATAACTTTCAAAAGAAAATATCTATATTTATAGCTAAAATTAATGTTGCGCGAGTAAAAGACAAATAAAGTTAAAACACACTGGCTATATTTGAGCGGAGAACTTTGATTTACACGAAGTAAAATAATCAAGTTACGCTGCTGAACAACTCGACCGAACTCTCCGGACCTTCTCCATAATGAACAAAACAGAGGAAAATAGTAAAGCAAGTGCGCGTTGCAAATTCTAAATGCCGACTTCGACGTCGTGAATAGAAATTTGCAATTGAGTGACGTATCGCTAAACAATAAATGAATGAATTTATTGTGAAAAATTTTATTCACTTTTTATTCGTTTAATAAGACTCAACAACAGGTTGATTGATTTATATTTATAAATTGAATATAAAGATAAATTAATTATCGTAGAACAATTCCTAAAATGATTGCTTCGAAACAATACCATGAAATTATTTAATAACAAGAATTGACTTTCAAAGTACAGAATATTTTTATAAATTTGCAAGATTTGTAATTTAATAAAACTCTTTGTTTTCGTAATCATCTAAAGGAGTCACTTTTTTCTTTGAGATACAGCTTCTAAAAATAAATGTGTTTTGATAAGCGGTTAAACTTTAGCCAGATATTGAAATTCATAACTAAATTCTTTGCTGGCTTGGCCTGTGTTATTAAACTCGATCTACGATAGTTTTATAGATGCCTGATGATTTTAGATACCAAATTTTCGAAGTATTTAATACATTACGAACTGTAATCAAAAAAATTTTCTCAACTTATACATAAACAAATTTGAATAAGTTTTCTTAATTCAAAGATTTTAATAAAGATTTAAAAATGAAGAAAAAAAAAAAAATTTGTGAATAATAAAAAAAAAAATAAAAAATAAAAATTATGATGTAAAAATTTTTGAAAATTTCAAGAATAAAAAATACTAAAAATATTAAATATATTCAAATATTTATTTAAATGTATAGATAAAAATGTTAATTTTATCGATTTTTCAAAAACATTAACGTTTAAAAAAATGGAATGCAAGTTTTTGAGATTCGTTTTATTTTATGAGATATGAATTTTATTCAAATATTGCTTTTGAAATTGAAAAGGACTATTAAAGGCCTAAGATGAGACTAGTTGAGCACAGAGATAAATTTAGCCATTATAATATCTTATAATTTTTATAAACATTAAATACATTATTCCTAGTCAAGTACATTTTTCCTTTAAATTTGTACGATTATAGCGCGACCTATGATCATTTAATTATTAAATTTAAATATAAATTCAATTAAGAACTGCAGTTTATTGGAGGCTTATTTAATTTCCACATAACTGTAGAGCTCATTCCTCCCATTCAGGGGACAAGTTAGCAACCCGAAACTTTCTTGCATTGACTTCTAAACTTTCCTCGTTGAAAATCACTTTTCTATAATAGTTATTCAAAAAAAAAAAAAAAAAAAAAAAAAAGCTTTAAAATAGATAAATATAAAATTGATCGTAAACGTAATGAACGTGAATCAACAATAATTTACTCGTATTTAGATAGAGCATCAACAGATAGAATTCGTTGAAAATTTAAAAATAGACTTTTGCGATAAATTAAGCCCGCTTCGCTCGACCAGTCAAGAATAGAAAAAATAGTTTTATCAGCGTACGACACGTGTAAGTGCCGGTCAAATTGACGGGATAATGAGACACGCAGCAGGGACTTTGGCGTCGCCGTCGTTTCACCGGCAGCGTGTATCTGTCAAGTTGATTATGTACGTCGCGCGCGGACTCCCTCTTTCTCTCGCTCTTCCTCTCTCCCTCTCTCCCACTTAGCCACGCCAAGCCGGCGAACATTGTTCGGAGATAGTTTAAAATGGAGCAATAGAAGGAGGGAGAGGAAGGAGGGAGGTTTAGGTGGAAGGTCCGACGTGTAGTTGGACATGGCAACGCATGACGTCGCGAATAGTTCGTCGCTGGTTGGCCTTGAGTTAACGGTTGCCCGCGCGAGCGCGTGTGTGTATGTATAGGACACACGAAAGAGGCTCGAGACAGATAACCCAACCTTAATGCCGCTCTGTTAAATTAAACGCGAACGGCGAGCTCACCACCCTATACAGCGCCTCGTATTCCTCCACTTCCGTCTCTTGGCTTAATTCTCCGGAGATGGCCTCGTAAACATTTTTGAGCGCTTTTTTCCCGTATTCTATCCGGTAAATTCAATGAAGTAATCGGCATGGTATATTCTATGTTACTAAACTGAATAATTAATTTATTACACGAAAATGAAAAAAGCGAGCATTTTCAAAGTATATCGATAGTTTGTATTAAAGCTCGTAACGACAGGTTTAAAATTTATTATTATTAAAAAGTGATCGTTTATATTTATGTAAAAATTCAAAATGTTTATAATTTTGTAATAAATATAAATATTTTTGAAAAACTATGAAAAAAATATTTTAATTCTTGAATTTTTCATAAAAATTTAACATACAGCACTCTTGAGTTAATAGATTATTATAAAGTACAACTTACTTTGAAATTAAATTTTTTAAATTTTGTATCACCATTTTTAAAGCCGGGAAAAATTATCATTTCGATACTAAACTCAAATATGTCAACGATCTACTATACACTTTGATATAAAATATATAATTAAAGTACACATGAAAGCAATTAAAGCAGCACTTAACATATTTCAATTTCATCTTGACACACACACACGCATATACACATCCAAATTGAGGAAGTCTCTTTGACTTTTAAAATATTTATCACTCTTTGCGCCGTGTCGCATTGAAACTCGAAGGCAATCTTTAAGTGAACCAGAAGTACCCGCGAACTTAAAGCGCACGGATCGAAAAAGATTTTCAAAGACGCTTCAAAAGAAGAAAAAAAAAAAAAAACAGAATAAAGTTGAATTTTCGCTCTTCGTGCTGGAAAGCTGTTACGAACTTAATGAAGCGTACGTAATAAAGAGCCGTGTAAGCTTCCTCTCGCTCGTGTATGAAACCCGAAATATATATTCATGGAAATATATCAAAGCCAGAGAGAGAGAGAGAGAGAGAGAGAGAGAAAAGTATAAGGGGGAAAGAGAAATAAGGATGCAGGAGAGAGAGAGAGCGACCTCGAGGCAAAGAAAAATATCTTGCACGTTTCTTTTGCTTGGCCGTATTCGCAAGGAAAACGACACGAAACGCAATAGCAATTTATTACGAAAGACAGGAGCTCGCGCGCGGCCGCGCTCCTGAGACTCTTGCGTTCTCTTGCTCGAAATATTGCTTCCTTCTGAAAATTGCCTCTACTCGAATAGAACAGCGAATGAGAAAAAGAGAAAAGCATACGTTACTCGACAATGCATTTTTCACTTTAAACAAAATTAAAATATTGGCTTTTTACCGGCTTTCCCTGTGCCATTTTATTAATTCTTCGCGTTCGTCGGTGTATATTTCCACTTTTATACGTATCGTCTTTGTCAAAGGTATTTTGTGCTTCTGTCTCTCTCTCTCTCTCTCTCTCTCTCTCGCATAGTTTTGTCATTCATTTTTTCTTCGCGGTAAAGCAATAAACTACCGGCGTTGTGTATTAGAACTTTAAACTTGTCCTCAAAGTCCTGTCGCCGTGTATGAAATGCGTGTTATTGGATTTTTGCGAAAAATATTGTATTTCACGATTCAATTTTTATTACTTTTTAGAAACCATAAACATATATCTCGCAAAATTATTTGAATTTTCAGTCGGTCAACTAATTCTTAAAATTCTTTGGATATAAATTTTTTTTTAGCAAAAAATTCTAATTACGCGTTAATAATCAATTTTAATATTCTAAACTCGCAATATTCAATAATAAAGAATTAAAAAAAAAAAAAAATAAAAATATCAATTAACAAATAATAGAAAACTTATTTCAATTTTATTAATAAATAATCGCGACACTTTCGCGTGGCGAAAAAATTCTTTTTACGCGAATAAAAAATCGCGTTGTAATTTATCAATCGTAAATTCTACAATACACCCGATAAAGAAATAAAAAAAAAAAAAAAAATAAAAAAACAAGAAAAAAAGGGAGACAATTAAGTAGCGAAGTAAAAAATTCACGGATCTCTGGAGAGAAAATAAAAAGAGCCAATTTAACGAGGCTCAAAGTCGGATTAGGGGAGAGTTTAGAAATGGAACGTCGTCGTTGGGCGACGCGCGCTAGCGCACTCATAAATGTAAATCCGAGAGAGGTAACGTCTCTTCGGTTTCCTTGACGCGACGGCGGGCAAAACTTTTCACGGGAAAGTAGAACGAGCCGAGTAGAGCGGAGGAAAGGCAACGCGTGCTCTCTCTCTCTCTCTGGATCCCCAGAAATTGCGCATGCAAATTCCGGTAGCGCGTCGACGTGCCTGCTTTCTGAGCTTGATTTATGTCCAAAGATGACCGGCCTCGTAAATCGTAATAAGCGAACGGCTCTCTCTTTCTCTCCCTCAGCTTGATAAATTTTAACATCTGCATATCTATAAATCTAATATATATATATATATATATTGTTTTTTGAATTTTTGAAAATTTTATTATTATTTTTTCAATTTAATTGAGAATAAAAAAATTACTTTTTATAGAAATATTGTATGTTCAAAATCTTTGATCTGAAATTGTTAAACAAACTTCAATATTCTTTTTTAATTTTTCAATTCGACGGCTTATAATATTATTAAATTATTTATTCAATTACATTAATTGAAATTGTAGAATTTGGGGTTTGTTAATATTGTGTAAAATTTTTAAACATTAGTCTAATGATATTGAGATCATTGAATTATACATATGTTAACTTAGTAATTTATAATCAAGATTTATCATTCATTTTTTTTAATTAATATTGATAACAAAATTTATCGTAAAATATTTATTGGTCGATCTAAGGAACAAGGACAATCACGAATAACGACTTTTAAAAAAAATATAAATTTTACATAAAATTGCTTCGAATATGCAGAAAATTGCCTCCGAATTTTGGCTAAAACGTGCTATCTAATACGCAAGAAGCGAGACGAGAGACGCGCGTAAATAATTACAATTCCACAGCGAGTATAAAATACTTTCTAAAACAACGAAACAACGAATCTTCGCACCCGCCGCTAAATAAACATCTTTCGATCGCATACGTGTGCGGAGCGGCGCAACGATCTCGTCAAAACTTTCTTCTCTCCTCGCGTGATGGAATTCGTCCAGCGTGCAGCTGGTACACGCGCACACGTATATTATGTATACCCACGCGCATGCGCGCGCGCGCGCACACACACACACACACACACACACACACACACACACACACACACACACACACACACGCGAAGATGCGCGAGATTATGACGGACTTTAATTACAGCGCTCGAGCGGCACGTGCGGGGACAATCGAGCCGCGGGTAAAAGTCGACGACGAGTAAGGGGACGAGCGACTAACGCGTAGTCTACGCGTCCTTTCACTCGACGCTACATACTTCGCGGGAGATCCGCGTACTTTAAGTAAACCGCTCACAGTCTACTTATACAACTATACATATATATATATATATATGTACATATATCTCGTTGAGCGCTCGCGCATACTCGACATTTGACGCGATCATGGATTGCGAAATAACGAGAGGAAAACGGCACCGATGCGCACGGTAACTAACGGCGACAGAGACCGTCTCTCTTTCTCTTTTTTTTTTTTTTTTTTTTTTTTTTTTTTTTTTTTTTTTTTTTTTTATATTTACGGTACCCGCGTGCTTTTTACTACGCGAATAAACGACCTCGTCACGTTGATTGGAAGCATCTGAATTTTCTGTGAATCAGCAAGTGCAGCACACGAGCTTGAATCCTCCTCCCTTCCTTCCTCCCAATCTTTATCTACCTTTTTTTTTACGACGGGGTCTGGGTTAAAGTTCAGGCTAAATTGTCATCGTTGGGTATTTTTTATTACGAGCTAAAAAGAGGTTTACATTCTTTTGTAAATTTTTCTTTTATATGAATAATTTTTATTAAATTTATTAAAGCTATAAGATAAAGTAAGTATAAAGATAAATATAAAGTTTTAGATATCCATGAAATATAAATAATTTTTATTATACAATATTAGGTTTGACTAGATTTATGGAATCCATTAATTTATTGATGAGTTATTGATTTCGTACTTGAAAATTCCGAACCTGCAAATGTTATTCCTTGTAACAAAATTTTGTTAATATTTGCAACAAAATTATACTTTGCGCAATGTAACATTGTAAAAATTGAAGTGACATCCATAAATTTCAGGCTTTAAAAAATATTTTTTGGAATTGAAATGTATTTTTAAAGTATTTTTAATTTTATAATTATTTTTTGACATAACGTTTTAGTTGTATATAAATTATTTGTAACACTTTTATAGTAATTAATTAATAGTTGCTCTTAGACGATATGGTTTTTAAAAAAGACGTGAGAAAAACGCAATAAGCGATACAGATCGCTCTCATTTTAACGAAGAGACTGTGAGAAGCTTGTTTGTAGGAGTGAAATAAGTAAAAAGAAAAAAAAAGGAAAAAAGAGACTTACATGTAAGAAAAAGATGAGTACTCTTACACATTTACGGATAAACTGTAACGTCCTTTCACTTTGCGTCAAGCTAAACTTCTAAAGACGAAGTAACGCATAAATGTGAAGGTGATGTATTCTCGTAGACTTTTAATTGTCGTAAAAATATTTTAATCCGTGCAAATTGTGAAAGTTAAAATTTATAATTTAATAACTTTATTACTCTAATATTTTATTTTAAAGTTAAATAACCATGAAATATTTGATTTAAAATTCTTGATGCTTTTGAAATGTTATTAGCTAATGCAGAAATTATCGTTTTAAATAATTTTTATAAAATTTCGTATTAAAATGATTTTTTTTTTTTTTATTCAGATTCGTGAATATTAACGAGTTTTCGTAAGCAGTGACTCACCAAATTATAATAATTGGCGCTTGCCGAGGGTAAAAGTACGAGAGTTTACACTCGATTGCTCACTTTTTCACTTCGAATTTTAAAGAAATTTCAACGTCGTCCAGATGCATCATCGTTCACGTAGATGCACACAGATATATCAACGACGAAGTCGCCAGTAAAGATCGCAAATGACGCTTCGTTTAAAGAGAATTATTCCATTCGTCGACAAAGAAGACAAGTGGCATTAAAAAGATGAATAAGAAACTACGAAAGAAACGATAAAGGGGCCTCGAGTCGAGGGAGCAATCGGTTAAGCAACGTCTGGCAAAAGATAAATTCTTTGCTCATTTTTCTTTCTTCGATTTGTCAATGGCTCGTAAAACGCGTTAAATTATTAAATTATTAAAAAAGTTTTCGATGAGAAAAAGAATTTCGAAAAAAATAACCCATTTCGAAAAATGACTCGCGTAATTAAGGAGAGCCTAACTTTGTGACATTAATTTAATAAGCCGAGGCATATTGTAAAATAAATAACATAAAGAACAGTCAATAAAAATTTTAAAATTTATTATGTATAGTATACCATTAGTTATTTTTATATGCAAATGCAAATTTTACACTTGGAAATTCATCGATAATAGATTGTTCTGATTTTTTCAAATAATAATATTTTTTTTATTAAAAATGTAATTGGTAAAAACGTTTTCAAGAAAAGAAAGCCATATGCGTAGGATTTTTTAATTAAAGCGTAGCAAATTTTTTTTACCACCTAATTATTTAAATTATTAAAAGTCGTACATGTCATTTTTTTTTTTTCTCATTACTGTATAACAATTAAAAAAAAGAGGTTCATGTACTTAAAATGAAACTTATTAACGAGCATAAAGAAAAATTTATTTCTTTAAGTAAACGTTATTAGAATCTGCTTGAACTAGTACTCATTAAATTTTTTAATATTATGTAATACAATTAAAAGTTACAAATAATAAAATACTCGAACGGCTTAAAAAAACATTCTTTAAACCTTTTGAGAAACTTTATTAAAAATTATGTTAAAAGAAAAATTTAATTTATGTACTAGTTTTAATAGACAGCAGGTGTTATGACATTGCAAGATTTCGTACATTTTAACAACTTTGAATGTGTAAACATATTAATATCTGTTCAGAAAAGTATACTAATTATATTTTATTTTTTTACTTTAAATTATCATAAGCTATTAATAAAATATACAGCCATACAGTATAGTTTGATTATATATTTTGATATTTTATTAAATGAAACGTGTGTTAATTGATTATTCAAAAAATATTACTCTTCGTCAAAAAAAAAAAAAAAAGAAAAAAAATTTATACATGACTCTTCATGCACAATTTCATCAATAATTCATCAAACAAGATTGTAACTTTATAAACGAATTTAATTGAAGAAAAAAAAAATCCAATTTAGACTTCTAACATTAATACAATTTTTTTTCTACGCAGCTAGATTTCGTAAGCTAAAGAATACTAAAGGACTTTTAGAAAAATTCTTTCGCCTTTTGGTTCAATGTAATATTGCGTAATGTTGACCAATATATAGACGCAACGATGATTTGTGAAAGGTAAAGCAGAAATATTACGCTATAAGAAATGATGGGCTTCGATTTTCGTGTAAAGTTAAACCTCTCGTAATGGCCGCAATCTTGCCATACTTGCCCAACAGAATTTCCATTTCGCTTGCTTTATGCGACTAACTCTGTATATATATATATATATATATATATGATTCTTTCCCCATCGCGCTCGGATGGACTCGTTGGATTTATGGATTTTTACGTCGTTAAATTTGTATACTGTAAAAGATGGAAAAAATTTTGTATTTTTTATTTTTTTTATTTTCTATTTTCATGAAATAAAATTAACATTACATTTTATTGTTTAAAAGAAAAACCTTATCTATTTATTTATTTATGTATAGTACTTTTATTATATAGACATATTTATTTTCAACGCAAAATCAAATTTTTAATTTTCTTACTTTAGCGATATTGATTTTCCAATGCCACAATTTAATTCGAATATAATTATGCAACATGAAGGTAGAATAGAATTTATAATTCAACTTCTTATCATATTTATTGATTGCGCCAATGGGGACAGAATCAAATGAAAATATTTGTATATATTTAAAATGGGACTTTATATCCAATCGAAATAATTTATTTTAATAAAAAATATTTTGATGAATAAAACAACACTAAAACTAAAATATATCAATGAATTTGAATATTATTTATTTATGAATTTATTTTAGAGAAATACATTTTTAATATAGAAGCTTTTTTGTTTTATTTTTATCATTAAAGTGTTGATACTTTATTACTTTTTAAATATTATATTTTAAATTCTCAAAAGCAAACATTAATTTCCTCAGTAAACATTAAAAAAATACTTTGTACATCAAATATTATTCTGATTCAACTTACTTACTATTTGTAAAGTATCTTACCGAAACATTTTTTTTTGTTTATTTAATGAAATGTATTCATCATTTTTTGAAAGGTCGTTTAAATGTTTGCATGCAGAATTAGTTTTTTCTTATGGATAATATACTATGAATGAGTATTCTTCTTTTATAAAGATTTTATATAATGCAGTGAAATATTGAAAAGCAAATAAATTTTAAATAACAATTGCTAATAGGCATAATGATATCTGATATATATGCACAAGAAAGCCCTTTTATATATTTTATTAGAAATAGACTTTTAAATAAATTTAAATGTTAATAAAGGAGTATGTCAATATGATAATAATTTTATGCACACTTGTATTTAATATGCGTAAAAGATAAAATTGTGAAAGACAATTTTTAAATATTCATTCAAAATAAATATTAAAATTTTAAGCTAGAATGATAAAAAGATAATTTTATCAAACAAAAATAAGTTAAAAAAATTATTGTAAGAAATGACCTTGATTTTTTTTATTATTATAGAAAAATTTATAAATTTAAAATATCTAAGCAATTTGGGTCACGAACGTTTATTTTTTGTTTACAATAAAAAAGAGGCTATAATTAAAATATAAAATACAAAACAAAATGTATACCTTGATAAAAATCAAAGAAGTTCTTCATGAAAAAAAAAAAAAAAAAAAATTGCGCAAAATTTTCCGTTGACGTTTTGACGTGACATTGTCATCGCGTTTTCGGAAATACTTTCAGCATGTGTACACACATGCTTACATACTGTAAACGTTACATATACATATAAGTATAACGAAAAAAATCTCTCGAGTGCTTGATTTACATCCTTTTTCAGTCGACTCGAGAATTTTACCGCTGTATTTTTTCCATTTGCATATTTATACGTGCAAGAATAAGCTCATCTTGATTCGTCGAATCGAATTAATAAAAAAAAAAAAAAAAAAAAAAAGAACAACGAAGAAGTCCGCAAAGGGTTGGGTTTCGACTAGGAAAGCCGAAGAAGCGAATGATAATCAAAGAAAAATATTTCCGTAAACGTCGTTAAAAAAACGAAGACCAAAACCATTGTCCATTATTTATCTTACGGCGTGTATAAGTAGAGGCGGACGAGCCTTTCTACACAGACAGAGCAAAGATATCGGTTCTTCGAGACACTCGATTCTTTAGGCAGACTGTGCATTCTTGACTCGACTCGGCCATCGGATATCGATTTTAATAATCGGCGCTTATCTCGCGGACAAAGGAAATCTTATTGACTATCCAGGAGCGTTCGCGAGGAATAGCTTTATCGTGCCTTGGGTAAATTTATGTGTGCGAGCGGAAGAAAAAAATGAAATAACGAAAATTTGTTATTAAATCGAGCGCCGGCGACCGAGAAGCGAAAGCAATTTAATTTCGCCACCGTGATTTTGCTTTATTTGACTTTAGAAACAGTTTGCCCTGCGTCTTCTTCTTCTTCTTCTTCAGAGGAGGAGGAGGGGGAAGAGGAATTCAATTTCGAATTTGAATTTAATTTAGTTTCTTCATATTTGTACAAAATGAGAATTCATCATATGAAGGTATAAAATATCAGCGAAGAGAAGAAAGACGACGAAAAGTTTGAAAAGGATAATACTTTTTAATAACAGACATATATATATGTTACGTCATCGATAAATAAGACAAACGTATTTATTTTATCAATTTTCTGCTAAAATTTTACCAATTGTATGAAAATAAAAAATATGCAGGTCAAAAAAAGAAGAACAACACGCAACATAAGGTGGATAAAATAACATTTTTCATCCTAATTAACCACTTTTCATACCAGCACATCATAATCGCAATTGCAAAGTATAACATTCTCGAGAAAATTTCCTTAATAAAATGTGAGTTTTAGAATTTTTTTGTAAAATTGCAGATTCGTATATTGTCACTTTGCCGAGAAATTAAAAGTGGTTTATTTCTCGCAAGAATAAAAAGTTTTTCTGTACTTAAAATTACGCGATATCTTGTTGTTAATGGATCACGTAATCATCTGATGTAAACGAAAATCACGGATAAAAAATTGCTTTTAGTAGAAAAAAATAATATGAAAATATCGACTTTCTTTCGTTACGTGTATACTCTTTATCTCAATAAAAAATCATGTATTTATCTCAGATTATTGGATTAAACTTAAATTTAATAATAATAATAATAATAATAAAAAAAAAAAAAGCAATTTGATTACAATTTAGCTATCGGTTATATTGATGAAATTTAAAAAAATTCATTTATTTCTTTTGATATTTAACTCGATTGAAAGTATTTGAAAAGCTGTCGATTGCGTAATAAGTTATAGAAAACTAATAAAATGATCGAATCGCAAAATTTTTCTAAAAGCTTAACTTTATTTATTCGAAATTCAATTATTTATATTTTATCGAAATTTTTAAATAAATCACTTTCATTTTATGAAATTCACTGTAGTTATTTTCAAATTCAAAAAGCGTTTACGAAAATGCATTCATACACAAAACGCTTTTCAAAAACAAATTTTCTTTTCTCCCGATGTTTAAATTTCAATAAACAAATTTATTTAACGTTATTATATTTTCATTTTTTTTTTTAGTCTTTAGAAAATCAATTAATCGGGCTAAAAATGAATTTGTCGAGTCCAACTGACATTTATCTTTGTGTGCAATAAAAGAAAAAAAAAATGCTCGTATTTCATCGATAAACCCTTCAATTTCTCCCTTCCAGTACAACTATTTTTTTTTTATCGCCAAACCTCGAATTCAACCACCTCAATGCTTGCATGTATATGTATATGTGTATAGTCTGCAACCTTATATATATATATATATATATATATATGCGCATACACATCCGAAATGCAAAGTGTGAAATTCGAACAGTAGAGAAGAGGCTGAATCCTCCCGATACGCGGGGCAATTAGATTTTGTCGAAGAGGTGCATCGTCGACTAATCGATAGATCGTACGTTTGCGTCTAAGCGCGTCTGCGTGAGCAGCGCAAGACCGCAACGACATTAATTACGGTTGACTGTTACGATATAGAGCATAGGCAGAGAGAGAGAGAGAGAGAGAGAGAGAGAGAGGAACAGACAGAGTTATAGGTATATATATATGTACGGAGAGCACAGAGCTCTCGCTAACTGAGAGCCGCGGGTAACGGTAAACTTATTGGCAATTGGTCTAAGCTCCTTTCGACTGAAACACAGTCCCTGATGAGGCTTCATTACAGTACCCAGTCATCGCCGAGGTGTACACACGATCTCTCCCTTACATCATACAGCTGCACGCTGTTTCAACTTTGCCCCTAAACAGTGCACGGAAATTCCAGCTCTGCGCTCTCTCTCTCTCTATATATATACTTTATCTGCTTCACCCTTCCTCTCTTCATCTCTCTATATATCTATATACCCATGTGTATCAACATAGGGGCGTGTAAAAAATTTCCTTTACACGAACTCGTTTAGCCCTGTGTGCATTTACGCGAAAAAGCAATTATCGGCTTCTTGATTTTTGGGAAATTTTTTTCTCGCGCGATGAGAATAACGATTTTTCGTATCGTCCTGGGAATTTTTAGCTTTTCATAAAAAAAGAAAGGAGAGAAAAATTTCACGTGTACGCTTCGTTTTTGGTACGGTATCTAGTTGTGAAGGTTTGTTTGTAATACCGAGGCTAAGTGAGAAATGGTGGTATTGGTTATTCTCTTTCTCTCTCTCTCTCTCTCTCTCTCTCTCTCTGCCTCTCTCTCTTTTTTTTTATTCTTTGTCAAGAATAATGAACTTTTACGATTTTTCACACGAACACTTCGGTTGAGTATTGAAATTTCAGGCTTTGATGTATTACCTTTAAATAAAATTAAATTTTATTTAGAAAAAAATTTTCATATAAAATTTTACTGTTAATCTTAATCTTTGAAAGTAAATATACTCGTGTATCTATGTTCCAAATATTTTTCATTTTGACACTATATTTTGTCTATACGAGAAACCTCAAATAAAAAGAATATTTTTTTTTCAAAAATTCGTAAATAATATTTTTTCAATTTTACCTTTTCTTTTATAAAGGTTTTGAAGTATAACGTATTTTCACTACTCGAAAGAAAAATGCAAAAAAATGATTCCTTTAAAATTAATTATATCTATGCAAACTTTTTAAAATAAAGGTGTTTTTTATATAGAAACGCAATAGATTCTGAAACGGTAAAATAACTGAAATATTAGCAGCAAACTGTTAATTATAATTAGCAAGTAAAAAATATGCAACAACGTACTAAATTTTTCAAAGCGCAAAGTGTGTACAGGAAACAAAAAATTTATCAAAACTATTCCACAGATGTCATAATATTCCAGAAACATACTTTCCTTCAGGCTAGGATAAATCATCATTGCTCGTCGTGTCCTTTCACTTTGAACGCATAAAACATTCTTACGACAGCGGTGAAGTACTTAGTTCGCCTCCTTTTTAGCCGTGGCAAATACGAGTTCTTCCTTTACTCCATTATTTCGCTCTCTCTCTCTCTCTCTCTCTCTCTCTCTCTCTCTCTCGATTCTCTTTCTGTTTGCGCGTCCTTGTAAAGAGTTGCGCGATCCCCGCGCGTATCGGCATCATAATACCAATCCCCTCGAGAATCCAATCAAATGCAAAAGAAGAAATAGAGAGAGAGAGAGAGAGAGAAATAGTGAAGAGCAGCTGCTTTAAAATAGACGGAGAATTGGATTTTTAGGAATAATGGAGTATCGCTGTTGTGAACTTTTGCTTCTTAAGGTTTGTATCCATTATACCTTTGCGACTCCGTGCGCTTGGAGTTCTACTTTGCGGAAATGTTCGTTTCGTTATATACATACTCACAAAAGTCATTCTTTCTCATCCATTTTTTTTTCTTTTTCTTTTTTATTATTTAATCATTCTTTTGCAAGGATAAAGTCTTTTTCTATGTTTGTAGCTATTTGTTTGTAATCCATTGGGACTTGATTTTAATTATTAATATACGCAACATCATTAATTGTCGGAGTTCTATATACTTATTGAAATGAATATTCATAAAAATAACAATTACGTATTGTTTGCACCTTAAACATTTTTTGTATACAGCTAGTCTTACTTTATGAAATTAAGTATGAATTTTTTATCGATATTTAATAATTGTATTTGTATAATTAAAAATATTCTAACTGCATAATTAGTTTTTGTACGACTCTACTATAACCATAGATCATATGCTCAAGCAATAATATAACTCATCAGCGAAAAAAAATCGCTCGGCAAAATTTACTCTAGCGCACGTTTTTCCCGCGACCACAGACTGATCATTGTGTTTGAGATTCAACGGGATTAGTCGTTAGAGGTTTGTTTGAGGAAAGCGCCAGGTGAGTTTCTGCGCTTCTCGTTCCGACGATCTTTCGAGCCATTAACTAGGTAATCGCGTGTGCATTTTAATAACGACGACTCATTAACGACGAGTTATTCAAGGATTAATTTTGTCTGTTTTGTTTGCGCTTGTTTTTCTCACGACACAGTAAAGTTGAGTTATCGATTAATTCAGGACTTTTTATAGCTGTATTCTATAGTTTAAATTGACTTACTTGTTATTTAATAAAATTTACATTAATTTTATGATTTATTTAATGACTTTTGTAAATAGACTATCCGCTTACACGACTACACTCCCCTTCATTCATGATTAAGTTAAATATTATTTTTAATTTTTATGTTTAGCATTTTTAACAATTATAATATTTTTAACTTTTTTAAACAAAAATTACTGATTTATTATATCGCAATGTTGTTAATTTTAAACATCTGTTAAAAATTTCACATTCATTATATGTATACACGTAAAAAATTTTAGTTTTAATTAAAATAAAAAAGTTTTCAGAACTTTTAAAATTTCACGTTTTTTTTTTTATTCGAATGGCACTTTATTACGTAAAATAATTAAAAAATTATAATTTAATGATTTTTAAGGGTTAATAAATTTTTTGATTTATATTAAGCGTCTATAAGTGCTTTACATTAATTTAAATGCATTATTGAATTTTTTATTAAAAAGTTTTTTAATAGTGGGTCGGTTTAAAAATTTATCCAATTAAGTAAATTTCAATTTAATTATTCACATTTATAAATTTTATAAGCAGGATTATTTGATAATAATTAATTATTTAAGCTGTTTATTAATATTATCATGTTTTAATTAAAACCGTTTTAAATTCAACTTTTTTAAATTAAACTTTTACATCCAGATAATTTGAAAAATTAATTAAATAACTATTTTCAAAAATATTCAAACAATTTCGATGAAAATTAAAAAAAAATTTTTTAAAATATAATTTACCGAAATTTATAAATAAACGATGATCC
Organism: Chalcis sispes; assembly: GCA_949987625.1. Classification (NCBI taxonomy): domain Eukaryota; kingdom Metazoa; phylum Arthropoda; class Insecta; order Hymenoptera; family Chalcididae; genus Chalcis; species Chalcis sispes. Next base: position 50,503,633 of record OX465098.1, on the reverse strand, counting down.
ATTGAAATAATTAAATATAGTTTTGATGAAAGTAATGGCTACGTTAAAAAAAAAAAAGTGACCAATGTAAGTGAAAACGTTTAAATTTTGAATTGTATTCAAATTTGCATTTAAATTTCTTGCATAAAATCATGCAATAACAGTGACAAAGCAAATTTGCTATGAAAATTCGGTTTTAATGTAAATACCGCAGTAATTTCTTTTCGACATTTGAATGGCGCGGTTAATTAATGGATATAATGCCGATATGGAAAAAAAATTTTTCACCGAAGATCACCTTTCTCGTTGATAATTTATTCGTCCAATGTATCGATGTACCTTTCACCCGGTCTCCTTTCTCTCTTAGTCTCTCTCTCTCTCTCTCAGTCTCTCACTCTCTCTCTCTCTCTTTCTCTCTCTCTCTCCCTCTTTAAGCACGCATTCATCTTTCTTTCGTGGAAAAAGGTTACCTCGACAATTCAACACAATTATATACGATCGAGTTAACAAAGTGCTTCTTCGGCTTCGCAAGGATACGACACACATATACAACGGCATATCCAACAATGGGCTATCCGCTGCCGCGGACGGGAAGAAGAAGGAAGCGGAGAAGAGGTGGCGGAGATTGTAGAGAGGAGAGGAACACAAGGGGTAGAGGGGAAGGTCATGAATAACTTAGCCCATAACACCGCGAACAATCCTTGGTGGTCGTTGCGGGGTCGCTAACGCGACGCAGTTATACGAGCGCGCTGCTTAGATCGTTAATCAAAAGCTCGGAGAGAAATATCCACGGTTGCCTCTCTCCGCAACTTCGAGGCAACACGCGCCACCCATTGTACACTCGTAAGACGTTCAAATGTATATGCGTATATAAACATTTATACATACATACAATGCTAAAGACAGTCTCTCTCTCTCTCTCTCTCGCAGTAATGCGCGCATAAATATGCAACGCGGAGAGAAACGTGCAACGCGCTTTTCAGAGTGAGTTAGTCGACTCTCGGCGAAAGGTGTATCAGAGATAAAAAATAAAGAGAATCGCGCGGTTTTTAGCATTCGGTGAATGAGCGATTAATGTGTGTCTGCGCAATCGCGTCGAGAAACAAATTTTAGATGATTATTCAGTCTTCTCTTCTTTCATTTCTCTTTTCTTTCGGCTGAAAAATCGAGTATTCGCACTGATCGCGTGGTATTTTTTTATATCGAGACGAAATTTTGCGCTACTACATATATTGCTTTTTATTTTCCTTGTGACGATGTACAAGCACTTTCGATTAAATTACAACTGTATCTTCAATTTAGAAAATATTTTTTTATTCATCGCACAAAATGCGCGTATAATATTGAATTTAAAGAGTTTATAAATAGATCTATTTAATGATAGTAGATTTTATCGATAAATAAAATGATAATTCGCCCGATCAATTATAACAGAATATTGGAATTGCAAAATTAAAATAAGATGTACGTTTGATAAACTTGACATTAATTATTACATTTACTAACGTTTTTAAGCTAATGTGCACAAATCTGAAGTAATTAAAAAATCAGTCAAGACTTATGCGCGATTAAACTACATTTCATTATATCAGTAAACACATTTTTCAAATACAAAATTGTACAGTTGTTTTTTGTTATTCTGTTGCTTTAAATAAAAAACTCCTCTTGATAAATAACAACTAAAAAACAAACAATTCATTTTTCAACCTCATCATAAGGACATTTCAAGTTCGTGCACGCATAGAACAAGAACACGTCAGCAGCGACTCGTTAGCGATTCGAATAAACAGCGCGCGCGAGTAACGTAATTTAAAGACAAGAGAGAGAGAGAGAGAGAGAGACCTTACGAAAACGGTCGACGGCGGAGCGCGTTTTTGAAAATTCAATCGTTCCTCGTCGAGTCGTGGTCTCTTTAGGGAAGAATAAAGCCGATGGAAATACACGGGGGAGTCCGGTCGCGACGTACGTGTACGCGCCGCGTGACGTTCGTTCGAACGCGGGAGCCGTCGCGCGAGCTTCGTTTGTAAGCGTGAGTTATTCCGCGACGACGAAAGTAAAACAAGAGAAAATGCTTCGTTATTTTCTCATTGTTTAAAATAATGGATCGCCGGTTCGTTTGCTATACGTTACATAGAAAGTTTGGCGCTTCTTCTGCAGAGTTGCCTTTCTTGACTTTTTTTTTTTTTTTTTTTTTTAATTTTCTTTTTTAGAAAACTTTTAATTTTAAGTTCAATGTTTGCGTTACGACGATCGCTCTTGCTTTAAATTCTATAATATCTCTTATTTTTAATACAAATTCAATGCTTTCGAATACTAAATTGTCAAAGTAACAAATATATAATAATATTTTTCATTATTTATTGTATTTCTTATTAGAATATTTTACATGAAAAAAAAAGTTTTTTAAACGTTTTTGTTTAGAAATTAGCAGAATTTTTTAAAAAATTTTAATTATTTTATATTGTAGATTATAAGGCTTCGATTATGCGTAATGCACATAAAATTGTATTTATTTTTATTATTATTAAGATATTATGTACCGATATAGTCGTGAAAGAATTCATTCACTGTAGAAGTTGAATTATATTTTTCTATAAATTTCGCGTAAGGTGTTTTTATATTTATAAACTACTATCAATCACGTTATCATGGAATAATAAAGATTAAGGTTGCGTATACATAGACGTTAAAGGTATTATTTTTTATAACCGATACAGCACACTAAAAAAAAAAAAAAAAAAAACGAGTAAAAGATGAAGATTTTTTTCGATTACAATATTTAAAATAAAGACTATGTATTTAAATGTTTCATAATATTTTGTTTATTAAATTTTACGTTTTGATATTGAATTTTAATTGGAATTTCATCGAAGCGCATAATTAACGCCAAAGAAAGTATGAAGTTAATTAAAAAAGTTGGAAAATTCTTATTCATTATGATTAAATTAGCAAGATATAGCCGTTAACAAATTAGTAGCCATTTACTAATTGCAACAAAAATCTACTAATTTAATTTTAAAGAATAAAAAAAATATAATTATTTATCGCTGTTATAGTTTTACTGCTTAAACTAATTATAATCTCTAATATAAATGTAGGCTATGCTTGTGAGCTGTATATATATACAAAGCTTGAATTTATTTTTTTTTTCCTCGTTATATATTTTCTTGACTTAGTCGCCTAATTACGTTTTAAAAGATCAGATACCAACATTTGTTTTGTTTTGTTCTTTTTTTTTTAATTTAAATTGGAGAAAAGAAGTAGTTTTAAACCCGAATTTAATTGAAAATTATTTTTATTCTTGAATTTTAAATGTTACAATTTTTTTTCTTTATTTAATTGAATTAATTACTCATAATTATTATCCAGTGTCAATGTAATCTGTTTACAATTAACTTAAAATAAATAAATAAAATAAAATAAATTATGCAAATAACATATAGATGTACAACAAATAACCAATATGATTTATTATTATTTATTGATATTGTATAAAAATATATTGCAAACGAAATCAAATAAACAGTAATTTTAATAGTCGATATAAAGAAATTATTGAAAGTCAAGAATTTAGTTAAAGATTTATAATACGGTGAGTAGAAAAAAGAGCGATCTAATGTAATTTGAGAATATAGATATTAATCTAAATGAAGATAATGATTACCGTTTCAAGTAACAGCGGCGGCAGCAACAGCAACAGTCCACGTTCATTAATACTTTTTAATTTGAAGTCTTTTGTAAGACGTCTTGAGCTTCTTAAACAAAGCTCATTATAATGCTCTGAGTTTAATGGCGAATACGTTTTCTATAATTATGTGGCAGTTCGTTAGAGTAACTTGCAACTGCAGCTCACTTCCCCATCTTTTCAAGTTTTCTGCCAATGGTAATTATTTTTAAAAAATATACCGAGAAAATAATGCACTCGTGTAAATAACAAAGGTGTCAATTTTTACGTTTTTTTTTCGAAATACGAATATGCATTTAGTAATTTTGTTATATTAGAGCGAAATTTGCAAATAAACTTTTAATTTTATACGATTTAATTAAGAAATTAAATAGAAAGTGAAAAGCATTACTTTTATTTGCATGATTTTTTTTTAATAACTATTTATCAATTACGTATAATTCCATAAGTAAAAAAATGTCAGCTATTAAACGATTATTCAAAAGTTATCAAAGTTATCAAAAAAGTATTAAATTAAAATAACAATTTTAAACTTTCTTCATTAAAGATATTTTAAAAAACAGTTTAAAAAAGATTAAAATTGTTTTGAAGCAGTCGTAGTTCATTAGTTGATAAACTTTTGGATAAAGGAAATATACTTCCTTATAAATTACATCATTAAAGTGACAAAATTATGATTTAAAATAATTTACTCAGGAAGTATGCATCCGCGTTTTAAAACCGGAAATTTTCCTTTTCTTTTTTTTCTTTTTTTTTTTTTTTTTTGTTCAATTTGACAAAATATATTTAATTAAGCATAAAAACATCTAGCTTCATTTAATTATTATATTTTATAGTTTTATTGTTAATTACAGTTTGATATATAGTACTTATCAATTTTTCAAATAAGAAAAGAACACATTTTCCTTTAAATTTTTTAAAAACATCTGTGTGCGTTCAAGGCCACTGTATTTTATGACGCTAAATTAAAAATACACGCATCGTAAAAATAATCATAAAAAGCCTTGCGTTGATAACTTTAGTACGAAAATTTTATGACACATAATTACTTGATTGCTTAAGTAAGTACAATAAAAAAAACCAAGTTAAATTATTCAAAAATAAAACCGCTCAATTAAATTAATTAATAAAATAAATATGCAAATTTGAGGAAAATCTTTTGTAAACGTATAATAAATTAAGGTTTTTGTTGCTATTTACAAAATAAGTATTTTCTACGTGAAAAATTTAAATAAATTCTTTATTTACTTATCAGCGGTTTAAATTAACATTTTTATAACTTGACGTTGTAATAAATAACAGCAGCCACAAAAAATATGTAGCAATTACGTGAATTTACGACAGATTTAAAAGTCACGCAGGTAAAATTAATTTTTAACAATTTTTTCAAACAAATATACAATTATCAAGTCTTATACAGTCCTTTAAAAATGTGTCTTAATGGTACAAGAGGATGAAAAATTAACTTTAAAATATAATCGGTCACCTCGTGAAATATCACATAATGTAGCTGCTAAGATAAGCTTAAGCAGCAAAATATCATTTTAATTAATTGCGCAAGCAAAATATCTTATCCGTAAACAAGCTTCTCGACAACAATAAAAGGGTATATAGGTAACCGATAAATCGCACGCTTTACAAACAATCTCCAACAAAGCCTATTCTCGCCGAGAGCAATCCGACCCGAGGGTGAAACTCAAAATTAACTAATAATTAAAAAGCACGCTTTTAAAGATTGCGCCGCCGTGGACATTGTAACCATGTAAGCCGTTGCATTAACTTTCTCGCAAATTGCTCGTCGGGAGAGAGCTTTTGTTTCGTTAGACTATACACAACTCGTATAGCGCGCAAACGCAAAACCGTGCGGCACGTCGTTTCTCTTCTTCTTTCTCTCTCTTCCTCTCTCTCTCTCTCTCTCTCTCTCTCTCTCTCTCTTTCAGTCTTTCCTGTCTTGCGGAAATTTGCATTGTTATCCAGCGGGTTAATCGCGCGCTCGCGCTTATCGTCGCGGCGATCTCTTGCGCCGATCGATCGCTCGCCCGTTGTTATATAGTATATATATATATATATATATATATATAAACGACGCGTATACACACCGGCGTTTTATACGCGTGTGCATACGTGTGTGCGTCGTACATAATACGTATGCGTTCAACGAGAGTGCGGGCCTCTTAATTTTTCTCACCCTCTAACTGCCGTGCCGTTTCTCACTCGTGAAATTCCCGCGCGAACGAGCTATTAGCCGGATAGCGACGCGGTTATTGTGATTATGGGTAGCCTCAAACGCCGGAAAGTATGTTACGTTCGATTTTGATTTTTCCGCGTGCATTCTTCGTACGTGCAGTCTTCGTTTCTACGTCGATGCGGAGAAAGTCGATGGGTTAATATATTTATACTGTTTATTAGGCACGAATAATAATGTAATAAAAATATTGTTATTCTTATTATAAATTAATTTAAATATTTTACATTCGTTGCACGATAAAAACACATCGTATAAAGAGTAGTTTGATAGAATAAAATTTTATATTTATTCTTGATTATGTAAAGTGTAAATGTAATATGAGAATTGGATGGAAAATAATTTTATTTTGATTCGAGAGAATAATTTTGTACAGTTACAAAAGTTCAACTAAATTATTAAATTTTTTATAAAAAATTCACTGGCTAGCTTTTAATTTTTATTTCAATAAAAGGAAAAAAGTACGACTAAAAGTAAAAAAAAATTTGATTTTTTTATATTTCAAACAAAATATTTCTTTGGTTGATATTTTTTTAAATTTAATTTGATTTTCTTTTACAAAATTTTCATCCAAAACATTTTTCTAGTAAGCAAAAAATTACTTCTAAAACTAATGAAAATGTTTTTGTTATATTGGCGCTTGCGTTTATATCGCCAAAAATAAAGATATTAAAAATGAAATAATTTATTATATTTCGTTTTAAATTCAATTAAAATTCGAAAGGTTTATACTATTTTCAGAATTTACACAATAGTTATATTTTAATGTTGAATGCCGTTATTGATAATTATTATTTATTTATATAATTCATACACTTTCAGCTTAACAGTTATTATTAAATTAAAATAATTCATCGAAAATTTTCGACTGCGAATCATTTTCATTATATTTATATATTAATTTTGAGAACATTAGTATATTAAAACGTAAATAAATAACAAAGTATAATTTTATTTTTTTGCCATTTTGGTGATTGACGTATAAAGAATGTAATTTTTTTTTTTAATTGAAAATTTGGATTCTTTAATCATGCATTAAAATGATAAAATTTAATTTATAAATGATTAAAAAATTTATTTTACATCGAAGAAAGTTCGCAGTAATCGTTCAGGATTAGATGGAGAAATATTAAATAAAATAAAGTTTACAATAATTCGATAAAAATTTAATTTTATCATTAATTGTTAATAAATTTTAAATTACACGGATAACTTTAAGCGCTAGCGCGCTTACCGGCAGCTGTTTATACGTACACGATATACGAGATATTTCACTTTCACTTTAAATGATGGGTAACGCTCTTCGATCGAGTCGGTTAAAAAGTAAAGGAAAAAAGGTATTCGTACCGATTGCAATGAATTTAGTACATACGAAAAGCATTTCAAAACGTCTATTAATTAATCTTCCTAGATATATCAGACGGGCTGCGAGTAAAAGTTGAAGCTAAATGCAGATTGCTCTGAACTTTCGATTTTATCGAGAGAACCTCTTCGGAGAAAGATATAGTTGAACGCGTATGCGTATGTAAGCAAGTTTTCGTTTAATCCGATTACAAAATCTGGAGATTCAAATTTATATGTAATCAACGGCTATACGTCTAAGTGCTCATAATGCTCACTAATATTCACAAACGTGAAAGTTTATCTTTCTCGCGTGTGTTACATGATTTTACAAAAAGTAATTGACCGATGGATCATCATTCAAAATTTTTTGCCGCTATAACCAATAGCGCTGCATTTTTTTTTAAAGGTATTAAATCCTTAAAACAATTTTCATTGTAATTTGGTTATAATCATTTTTTTTTTTTTTTTTTTTTTAATTTGTAGTAAAATTTAAGAGTTTTTATGTAACAGTTTCGTACAACTTTTGTTTTGTCTTTTTGAAATTTACGTTGATTGCCGTTTAATAATTTAAAACTATCGAGTAATATTTTGTAAAATGCCTACGTAAAACAAAATTATTAAACATATGCATTAGTTGTGTTAAGTTACCATGGAATATATTATGAAACTTTGTTATATTCATTAAGCTAGTTTTACAGCTGCTCTAAAGTTATCGCTTTAGCGGAAGCTCATAACGTTAAAGTAAAAATTTTAATATTTAGTTCAAAAATTTGATTTCGAAACTAAATTATCGCAAACGTCAAAAATGTTTTAATTAAAGAACATTTTTTATTATTTTCATATCAATCGTACATATTTTAATGAAAAATTAAATAAAGTTATTTATTTAATATATTCAATTCTATGAAGTAAATTTTCGTGTTAAATAATATATTTGTTTTCAAAGTTTATCAATATCCGTTAAGAACATTAAATTTATTAAATTCGATTTTTGCATTAAAAAAGTGTATTTAAAGTATAATTATTATTAGAAAATTTTAAGTTTTTTATAAATATTACACGCATGACCATTTTTTTGCATTAATTTTAATATAGAACAGTTTCAATTAATTGTTTTTGTGAAAAATCTTTTTTAAAATAAAGCATAATAATGTAGTTTAAGAATAATTTAATATTCGATTTTTATTCAATATTCAGTAGATTAAATTATAAGAATCTTGTCCGTTAAATATTTATGTATAAATTGCAGCTCAATCAAATGTTTACGAGCAAATTCTTATATAAACGATTTTCTAAATTCTTCATTGTTTAATTTACTTATGAATTTATTATTTGATTTATCATTTTATTTAAACATAAAATATTATTCAAATAACATAATATATGAGATTAATGTGTATATAAAAATGGTCCATAAATTATCCGTAAATTTTTTTTCTCGAAAATAGTAGAAACAGAACGACGATGGTATAATGGGAGATATTTTGTCGCAAGATCGATCGGCGGTACGCACGTGTTGTCTGACAAATTCACCACGACGAAGTTTCGTGCCTCGACGGGCTGCGAAAAGGACAAACGGTATATGCATGTAGATGTCCTACTATGTGCATATATATGGGTAAATAAAACGAGGTAAGAAATGTAGCTACGTCCTCGGAATGAGACTTTCTCTCTGGTGATAAAAAAAAAATGTACAAAAAATCTTCCAGAACACGTAGATAATGATATAACGCGAGAAAAAAATAAATAAAAAGAGCGAGAGTGTTAAATTACTATGATATAGAGAAAGAAAAAAATTAGAAAAAGTGAGAGTGCTAAAAGAGTATTAAAAGGTGTAAAGAAAAGGAGTATATAAATTTAAACAAGAAAAAAAAGAGATTGAAAAATTTGACTGGTGCGTGAAAAGAAGATATTAAAAATTTATAAATAAATAAAAAAAAAAAAAAAAAAACGGGAAAAGGATACTTTAAAGGAAAAGGATGAATGTATACACAAGTAACAGAAAAAATACATCACGTGGTCAAGAAAGTGAAAGAAGTAAAAAAGGAGACAATATGATCAAACTTTCAAAATCTGAGAAAAAAGTGCAACGGAGGATAAAACTTTTTTAAATGAAAAATTTGGTATTTTAAATTCTGAGTCATTTTAAAGTCAAGAACCTGTGATATATACATACATACAGTCTGTCAAGTAAGAGCGTGGTCGATTTCACCGACAGGTAATAAAAGATTTTGCTCTAATTCCTTTACAAGCCAATAGGAAAAAGCTTTGTCCTTGATGCATTGTCAACAAAAACTTAGTTGTTGTTGATCTTTTAAAAGAGAATCACGTTAAACGCCATGAGTGCTAAGTACGCGTCGCGCTACGAGGCTGTGTTCCTTTGCATCCACCCGAAAGGTCCCAAAATGTCGCAATCAGCGGCTGCTAAATATATGAGAAAGTCGAAGGCATTTGTACAGAAGTGGATACAGCGATATAAAGTGGCTAAAAATGTCGATGATTTACCAGAACGTGGCTCGATAGGAAAAGTGAACAAAAAAGATGAAAAAAGAATAGTGAATCTGTTTTCGCGGAATCCTGCTTTAACACTGCGGCAAGGACAAGCAAAATTAATGGCAAAAGGTTTAGATATATCCTACGAAACTATCCGAACCCATCTTCGTACTCATCATCTGAAATGGCGCAACACAATGAAGAAGCCTCTGTTGACTGAAAAACATGTGACAAAGCGACTCGCTTGGGCGCATGAGAATATTAATAGAGATTTTGAAAATGTCATTTTTACTGATGAATGTTCTATATGGGCACGTTCTGTCCTCACGCGAGCCTGGTCAACTTCCACCAATAGGCTTGTTCAGCGGACCGTAAAACATGGAATAAAGGTGCATCTTTGGGGCTGCTCCTCAAAGCAGGGATTCGGCACTTTGCACCTCTTTACTGACAACCTAAATGCCGAGAAAATGATAAAAATCTACAAAAAGGCTTTACTGCCATCTGCCAAACGATGGTTCATCACAAACAATGAAGATTGGATTCTGCAGGAGGACAACGATCCTAAACACCGCAGCAAGCTCTGTACTCAGTGAAAGACTCAATCTGACATCGTTACATTGGATTGGCCGTCGCAGTCGCCCGATGCAAACCCTATTGAAAATGTGTAGGCATATATTAAACGGAAGCTTCGTGGAAGACGCACATACACTTTGAAGCAGTTGTCTTACGAAATTCGTCGGATCTGGAGATCCTTGCCACTAGAATACGCCGTCAAATTAGTAGAAAGCATGCCTCGGAGATGCCAGGCAATTATCGACGCCGGTGGTGACTGGACACATCATTGACCGAATTGCATCATTGTTTGTAATGTGTACAATGTATATATAAATATGAAAGTTTCATCAAATAAATTTTTTTATAAATTAACACGACCACGCTCTTATTTGACAGACTGTACATATATATAAATTTATCAGCATCTAAAATTTGAACTACTAAATAATTAAATGCAAGATTCTTTTTGTTTCTTATATTATTTCGTTGTAAGTAAAATTTTCTTTTCAAACTAAATTAAAATAATCGATAAAGATTTGGTTAATATTTCCAATATTTTTTGTTTCAACATAACTAAAATTGTAACCTTAATTTTTGACAATATATGTTATCCGTAGTAAAATGAGCAATACTTTGTAAAAGTTTAAGTGGAATTTATAAAAAGAATAAAAATGTTTTAGAGTTTAATTAGGCTCGCGTCTAACATGGATAACTGAATCGAGAAGAAAAAAACAACAGTACTGAAGAAAATGGTAAAAAAAAAGTAGAAGAGCGAAAATACACGTGCAATTGCAAGCAAGTCGAGAAAGAAAAAGACACATCGTCGAAAAGGTACAGAAATAAAAATGGAGTAAGAGTAGACAGAGAGAAAAGAAAATGAAGAAAAAGACGTGTAAGGGAGGGGGGGGGGAGGCGAAAGAAAAGGAAGAGAGTATAGAAGCGAGAATTCGAGTCAGAAGAGCGAAGGAGAATATACATGTATATAACAGGACGAAGGTAGCGAGGGAATTTGCGGTTTGCGCAAATTCGGTTTTATATGGTGAAGAAGTGGCGCGAGAACACGAAGGCTCTCTCCTCCTACGCGGTGTAACGCTATACAACACACGCGAAAGCGAAGGGGAGAGAATGAGAAAAAAAAGAGAGCAAAACCGAGCGAGAGTGTCTGGCGAATTCTCTTTCTCTCCCTCTCTCTTTCTACGTATTTATATATACATGTATAAGTATATATACAAGAGCTGAGAGGAGTTTAAGCCTCGGAAAATTGAGTACGCGGTCCGACTCGTGAAAAAATTTCGCGCGCGAGACACGCGTCTCCCCTCCATCCCGGCGTTGTAATTACTAGCATTAAACTGTTAATGTGCAAGCTTGCGTGTAAAAATAGTATAAATAAAAATGATAAAATAAGAGGAATCGAAAAGAAAGGAACAAACACAGACGGAAAAATATTTAATATACGAAATGACTTTTACTTTGTTTATTTTACAGCTATGACGACGGGAAAAGACGATATACTTTTCGTTGGAGATTTTTATTAAATTTAAATCAACGACGTTTAAATAATTTGTTTTTTTACAAGTTGGAAAGAAATTAAATCATACGTTAAGCGATGTATCAAATTTTAAAATGTTTAACGGATTTAACAAATTAAATTACTCAAGCGGTTATTGTTGTTGTTTTTTTTTTTTTTTTTTTTTTTTTTAATAAATGCAATACATATAGCGAATATGATTAATGAATATTTTTAGCAAGTGTGTTAACAAAGCGCGTATTCGTTTAAACAAAAATTTTTTATTAAAAATTTAAACTTTGTATACTATACATTATTTAAGAAAAAAAAAATTTTTTTATTGAATTATCAATAAAATTTATTGACATAACATCATGAAATTGAAATTTTGTATTGTTTATTTATTCTTTGCTTAATTATTTAGAGTATAATTTATTTTATTTTATTTATTTATTTTTTTTAATAAATTGATCTTCGTATGTGACATTTTGTAATTGCAATAGCATACCATAAAAAATATTTAATCAAGTTAAGTGACAATTAAATTTTTCTTAAACTTTAGTTAAAATATTAACGAGAGCAAACAAAATTTTACCGAGATCAAATTTTACAAACCGATAAACTTTTGATTACTGTACATATTTTTAATCAATTATTTTTAATCGCTTCTTAATCTATTTTTTGCCTTTTACGTTTCATATACGTTTATTTTTTTTATAATAAATGCATTTCAGTTATATCTGTTGAATTTGACTTTCAAATTTTTATCTCTTCAGAATTTAAAGCCACACCCATTCGTGATTGATATCCGTCGCGTAAATTGCGCGTATACATTCAATGAAATCGAAGTAAATTTTAAGCCTTACAGATAAATTTTTTTATATTTATATAAAATATACCGAATACTGCAACGATTGACAAATTGCTGTGATTATTAATTTGCAATTTATACATAGCTCCCTTTAACGTCGTCGTTATAAAATAATGAAGAAATTGTACAATTAAATAATGATAAAAATTAAGAAAAACATTATTTTTTATAAATAATTGCTTATTAAAACGGAATATTTGTCTTCCTGCGAATTTCTATTTCACGGTGGGTGAATTCGCGCCATTAGAATCCGTTCCAGAATGATGACTCGCGCAATTGTCGCTCGAAATACTTACGGCGTTCGCGACTGCAGCGCAACCAGTCGATTTCTTTTCGCTAATTAATTGCGCCGTCTAATTGTTTCTCTCATGTTTGACTTACGAAGTCTCATTATGATACGCACAAAACGTGTTTATGAGCTTCCGTCTAACACGGAGACGAGAAGCGCCACGCGGCGACAATGATGAGAAACTATGGGTGCTATACGATATTCATAGCGAGACAAAGACTTTGCTAAACTTGAAATTACAGCGGTAGGTTTACACGCTAAGCTACTTCGGCAACTACTCTGACTAATTTCAGAAACGGCGAAATTAAAGAATATGGATGATACGATGCGTGCGCGCGTGTGTATGTGTGTGTGTGCGTGAGTGCGGGCGGTATGAAAAAATTTGTCGAAAATAAATTATGAGCGTCGTTAAGATATGGATGAAGCGGTGCGACGAAGAGTCTCTCTAGTTTACTCTCGAGAGAACTTTCTTAAAAGATTATGGCTGCACATTTTTAGAGATACAATTTTTATTTTTTTTTTCTTTTTTTTTTACATGTTTGAACGCGCCAAGCTACAAGCGAAGGCTTTCACACTTTTATCCAATATTCTCTCTCTCTCTCTCTCTCTCTCTCTCCCTCGATTTTTAAAATTACGAGATTATGACTTTTTTTAAAATAAATTTTTAGAGTGCTCTTAACAATCGCATTCTTAAAAAAAAAAAAGAAAAAAAAAAAAAAGAAAATAAATAAGTATAGGGAAGTCGGAATACGGAAAATGAAATCATATATTTTTCGTTTGAATTCATAACTAAAGTATTTACATATTTGGAAAATATTATTTTACATTCATCACAGATAATATTTTATTTCACAAAATCATTTTTTAATACATCATATTATTACTATTATTATTATTATTTTTTTTTTAATAAAATATTTTCGAATCAATATTTTACATTTCGAAAAATATATATTTCGTAGAAAAATTGAATGTCCGTTACAATAAATGACTGATGGAGTAAAAAGAGATTCGATAATCGAACAAGATTTCCATCAAGATATGTCAAAACGACTAGATTGTGACACTGGTTTTCAGACAGCGTCGCCAAAAGGCAATGTAATCTTTTATGTAGAAGAATTCAATTATTGCGGTCTTCTGCATAGAAATTTTTTTTTTTTTTCGTTCTAAATTTGGTCTAAATTATACCATTTGTATCGCGCAATAAGATTTATTAATTTTATCAATCTCAATAAATGAACGTATTAATTAATATATTTACGTATTTTAATACGATAAACTTTTTTTTTTTTTTTTTTTTTTTTTTTTTTATATATAAATTTAACATAATCGATTTAAAAAATAAATAAATAAATAAATAAGCGCAATTACGGCAATTATTCAGATTTATACGTACATAATTTTGTTCTTTCTACATAAATTGCAAACTTGCAAAGAAAATGTTGCAGAAAGCCGGAAAATAAGAAGGATAAAAAGGAGCGTAATCGAGGCTAATGTCTTCGACGGTCGTTAGCTCGAGCAGACATTGAACCGAGGCGCCTATTTGACTAATCGTACATGAAAAAAAGATATTTCCCGGATTATTCAGACTTAAGTTTAATCGTATTGAAGATCAAAGGTTACTTTTTTTTATTTTTTACTGCAACGGTTTCAGCAGAAAATACGATATAATAGTTGCTCTATAAAAAGCAGTTTAACTCTAGTATAATAATGATCTTAACATTCATTAAATTTCGTGTTTTATAAAAGAACAATTTTTACTACGTAAAATAAATTAAAATTTATTAAAATAAAAGCGTTTGTTTTTTAGTTTGCGGTAACGGTTATAAAAGAAAAATAAATAAAAATAAATCAAATAATACGTCGAGTAAATCACGCGGCATAGTTATAATGTAACAAGAACGCCGTTTTCAACGATATTTTTAAGCGAGACGCGGTAAGCCCTCGGCGTTTTTTCGCACGACGCACAAAACGTAATATATGTTACGCTTCGGAAAGAACGCGACGGTATATTATACGGTTGATGAAACCTCGAGTATCGAGCATTAACAATTTAATGCTTTTCTTTACCGTTTTTTTTTTTATTTTTTTTATTTTTTATTTTTTTTTACAGTGAAACGAAACATATCTCGTGTTCCTTCTTACTCCACTCGTGAAACGCATTCACCATCTGCGCTCGCACTTTTCTTAACATCTACGAATGAGCTATTCGCGCACATTGTTTACTCCGCAAGGCTTCCGTTTGTAAAAGACGAAAGACATATGTACGTACGTATGTACATTTTTCGCGCTAACATGCACTTGGCCTTTTCTAAAAAAAGAAAAAAAAAAAAAAAACGTAAAAACAATTTTGTAAATTCGTAGACGAAACTCTTTTTAGAATGTAGGATAGAGCCCGCGAGTGATTTACTTTTATAATATTTATCTTTTCTCATGTGTTATGACTTTTTGCTCGGTTTTATTTTACGCCGCGTCGCTTATGCCGCGCACAACGGCTATTTAATAATTACGAATAAAACGCTCTCGAGCCCAACGTGGACTTTTTCATTTTTTTTTATTTTTGGTAATCTTTGCGGTATTTTATGCGTCGATACGTAAAAAGGAAATAAATAGAGCAAATACGCAAATACAAATGATGCATTGTGTGCGTTTGGAAAATTTTAGATTTTGCGTTTTTATTATCTTTCTCCCATCTCTCTCTCTTGCTCTCTCTCTCTCTCTCTCTTGCTCTCTCTCTCTCTCTCTCCATGCTTTGCTCCGCAATAAATAACGACTATTCATACTTTTTTTTTTAATTTTTTTAACAATTTGAAATGCATTTGTTTCATATTTGAAAAAAGTGTCGAGTGAAATTGAATTTAAATGTATTTATAAATATAAAGTAAATAGAGCTATGAAAAAAATATACGTAGAAATGTAATTTAAAAAATTTAATTCATTTTCATAGACACAATTTAATTTAAAAAAAAAAAAGGCAACGTAGTTTTTTCTCGTATTTACTTTTTATTATAAGTATTTTGTAATAAAATTAAAGCATTCAATAAAAATAGAATATATACTGTATTATTTAAATAAAGAAACATTTTTTTATTGCTTTTTATTTATTATTGTTGAAAAATTCATAGAATAAATATTATATTAAATATAGTTTTGATTAAAAGAAACCTTTAAAGGACTTGCATATATTATTCATATTGTACTTAAGATGAAATACTTTAAAGCCAACCTTGAGTCTTGTTATACTTGACATATATTTGCTAAAAAAATGTACGTACTGTATTTTATTTCATATATTATTTTATCTCAAATAAGCATTCACTTAGCAAAATTTAATTAAAATTAACTTTGTTTTTTTTAATTTGGTTTTCATCTTGCTAATTACCTCTATTTTTAATAATGGTTAATAACATTTTTTTTTTTTGTTATTTTTGCTGTAAACTTTTATTATTAATACATTAATAAGAGTTTTAATGATTAATTCGTTGAATTAATTCGTTGTTTATCCATTCAAAATAAATGTTAAAAATATAAGGGCTGTACATCGTAATAACTGAAAGTAACTATATAATAGTTGTATAAAATAATTTGTTTAAAATTTTAAAAATATTATCTAAGGTTAAATATCTATCTTTGATTTTGACTTAAAAATTATTTCATTATAGAAACAAAAAAAACTAATTCATGAGGATGCAATTGCTTCATTAACAGTTACCCACTTGAGCTCGAAAAAGTCCCTTTCTAAAATTAAAGCAAGTAAATTATTACAACACGGTTTAAAACTCGATAAAAGTTTCTTACTTGCAAAATAAGTAATCTGCTACGCTATTTCGCTTTAAGCAGATAATGCGAAATTCGTAAATATACATAAACATCGCCGTAGCTCGAGCCGCACGAGCTGGTAAAAGTTTAAAAAGTTCCGAAAGAAGGTAAAACACGTGAAGAAGAAAAAACAAAAAAAAAAAAACAGAAAAAAAAAAAAAGATAAATAAGGGAAAAACCAACGGTAAAAAAGCTCGGTAAAAAAGTTTTCATATTCGACAAACCGTGTCACAAGCTAATCTCCAGCTCTCTGCTCGCTGTATCGCGAAATATCCCAAGCGAGTTGCAGTAAAAGGCTCCTCTCTGCTACTTTCTCGTCGTTAGTTTGTACCGAGAGCGCGCGTATATACATATAGATATATGCACGCGCCGTTTGACAAAAAAAAAGTTAGAAAAAGGAATCGTCGAGTCGAAAACGACGACGCCGACGACGCCGAAGAATGAGAAGCGTGAAAGAGGGAAAGAGAGAGGAATGGCGCATGAATTGGCGCAATTCCGCAAGCACTCGATAATCGTCGCGCGCGTCTGTCACGGAATAATTTAACTTTGGCCTTTTAACGAGTTGAAGCACAGATGCACAGAGAGAGAGAGAGAGAGAGAGAGAAAGGGGGAAAGAGAGAGAAAGGAAAGAGAGTCGCAAGCTCGCTATGCGCACCAAGAGAAAGTCCATTGCATAAAGTGCCGAGTCGCCTCTCGTCAAACGAACTCCAATGGAGCTTTCCTTTGAGAGCGTCGGAACCAAAACTCACTTGCCTCTCCTCCCCGTCGCTCAGACGGAAGTTATAACAGCTTCGGTTATAAACTTGTCCTTCGTATTCGCGGACACTTGAAGCGCGAGCGCAGAGAGAGAGAGAGACAGAGAGTAAATTCCTTTACATCGAAGGAAGCGCGCGTCTTTGCCCAAAAGACCGAGAGATTAATTCAATGTACCTTACGAGATGCGTTCCTTTTGAGAGTTGATTGATGGAGATTTGTAATTACATGGATTTTAGGGTTATGTCATCGTTATGGTAGGTGGAAGGAGGAGGGAGGAGCCTATCGGTGTATTTATTGAAATTTAAAACGTCGTTTACCGGCTTTGCTAAATTCATTCGGTTTTCGTTCTATACGTTATGATACATCGCAATTTGGTGGGATTTTATAGTTTCCATTCTTATAGGTACAAATATCATTTTACTTTTGAGAAAAAATTTAAGGAAATTATTACATACAGCTGTCTGTTGCCATTTTCTAAATTAATATTAAAGTATTTTTTTCCGTAAATTTTTTCACGTTTAAATTTATCAATATTAAACTACTTTTTCTTCAACAATCAGCGACGAGAAGTAATTTTTTTAAACAATAACAATTTTTAACAAATATTCGTTCAATAAAATACATTTCATGAAAAGTTATGCTAAATGACTAACGCTTTTGTTATTTGTGAAGCTTCGATTCGATCATTTACACAACATTTCACCGAGTAATTACAGTTGGCCGATGGCCTGTTAGATACGCATATTTATCTTGCGGTAATTGCTAAAAGGGGTATAAGTAATGGAATTTTAAACTTTGACTATCACAAATAAATTATACCGGTACTTTGTGTGTATTAAGTCACACGTAAACAAAACCAATATTTGGTATTCCTTTATTCAAAACATTAAATGATTATTATTGATTGTTAGGTTTTAAGGAAGAGTTTTTTTACCATCACCAGAGTTAGAGATTATAATGAAATCGATTTTAATAAAACATAATAAATTGCATTCTTACGAGGAGTTTGTGATGTTATTAAGAAAAAATTGTCCTCTTAGTGAAAAAAAAAAAAAAAAAAAATTTTATGTAATTTATTAAAGGAATTTAATTGATATTTAATTTAAAAAGTATATTACTATTTTTTAAAAAGCTATATACATAATTTTATTATTAAATAAAAATTAAATTTTCATTTATAAATATAAACTTTAAATTAATTTTTCAAAAGTTACGTACAATTATATGTTAACTTAAGTTTAAAAACATAATAATTTAATTTTAAGATCCATCCCAAAGTAATACTGTTTAAATTACGCATTACGAGGTCTGGCTATTAAATAACGAGACTGCGCGCCTAGAGGGCGCCGTAGAGGGGTGGGGAAAAAAACGAGTAGTGCGTTGGGTATCTAGATATCTTGTCTATGCACGTACCAAAACACGTTCTCGTCACTATTATTGTATTTGTGCAGTAGCGGTTTGAAACGAACGTGTTTTTTTCTCGTGCCGAAAACCATGTGTGACGAAAAACAGGAGCAACGTATCAATCTCAAATTTCTCGTTAAATTGAAAAAAACTCCGACTGAGTGCTGTAAATTGTTGCAAGAGGCCTATGGGGACAATTCTCTATTTCGTGCGCGTGTTTTTGAGTGGTGTAAGCGCTTCAGTGAG
The DNA here is from genome assembly GCA_949987625.1 of Chalcis sispes. Classification (NCBI taxonomy): domain Eukaryota; kingdom Metazoa; phylum Arthropoda; class Insecta; order Hymenoptera; family Chalcididae; genus Chalcis; species Chalcis sispes. The sequence goes on along the minus strand of OX465098.1, from coordinate 50,484,440 downwards.
GGCCGAGTGAGCACTGAAGATGACCAACGTCCAGGTCGCCCTGTCACTGTTTCAACTCCGGAAACAGTGACCAAAATCAACCAAATTGTGCGTGCAGATCATCGAATGAGCATCCGGATGATTGCCGAGGCTGTAAACGCCGATAAAGAAACGGTTAGACAAATTTTACACGAGGAATTACACATGACAAAAGTCTGTGCGAAGTTGGTGCCAAAAAACCTGACTTCTGACCAAAAGCTCTTGCGTCAACAGGTCTGCTCAGATTTTCTTGAAAGGTTAAAAAAAGATTCCGGACTAATGAAAAACATTATTACTTGCAACGAAACGTGGATTTTTCAATACGATATTGAAACAAAGCGTCAATCGATGCGTTGGAAGACGCCTGAATCGCCCAGAATCAAAAAAGCAAGGATGTCCAAATCAAAATTCAAGGCAATGTTGATCGTTTTTTTCGACATTAACGGTATCGTGATGACTGAATGGGTTCCAGAGGGTCAGACTGTCAACCAGACTTACTATTTGTCAGTTTTGGCAACACTGCGAGAACGAGTTCGTAAGAAACGGCCCGAGTTGTGGAAGAACAACTCGTGGATTTTGCACCAGGACAACGCACCTGCCCATAACGCGCTATCTGTGAAGCAGTATTTGGCCAGTAAGCGCACTCCAGTGCTCGAACACGCGCCATACTCGCCAGATTTGGCACCGTGCGACTTTTTTTTGTTTCCTAAGATAAAATCTGCTTTGAAAGGGACCCGATTTGAGTCAATGGAAGCGGTAAAGCAAAAAACGGCAGAGCTCCTAAAGGCCCTCACCAAAGAAGACTTCCAGCACTGCTTCGATCAATGGAAAAAACGTATGGAAAGGTGTGTGGCGAGGGAAGGGGAGTATATTGAAGGGGAGCATTCGAATGTAGAATAATTTTTATAATAAAACCCTTTTTCGTAACCAGTCTCGTTATTTAATAGCCAGACCTCGTATTTTCATGAAATACGGCATCTTTGCGACAGTTACTTTTTACATACATATAGTTACATGTGCGCTTGTTTCTCAAATTCATTAAAAACAATAATTGATTTAAAAAAAAAAAAAAGGAGTCTTGGTAAACATTATTTATTCTTAAAAAATGATGACACAATTTTCAATAACATTGCTTTTGTGAATCTCGTTACAAACTTGCTAAAAAAAAAAAAAAGTTGAAAAAATAATAAAAACGCGGAAAAATATCTCGCATTATTTGCATTAAGGAATAATGGCCGAAAGAAAGTTGACGAAGAGCTGTAAGATGCGCGGCGGCATTATCGAGGTCGTATACGTGTGCGCGATCGACACACTTTCGATGGTGCTCTTAATACGAGGTTTACCGCATCTTTCAAGTTTAATCGTAACGAGCTCATCGGGAAAAGGAAAGACAAGCGTATAAGTCCCTCCGAAGGCCTTGAACTGGATCTTCGTTATCCGAAGGTCTCTCTTCGTATCAAAGTTAATTTATCATTTCATACACAGACGTGATCTTTCAATACCGTAACGTTATAAACTTTCTTTCAACGACATTTTCCTTTTATTTTACCTTATATGAATTCTTTCCACTCGACCCGTTCGCGCGATAAACGTGCATGAAATGCATAATCAATCTTATAAGTCGTTTAATTATAACGAGACCGTTGCGTGTTTGAATTTTATTGTCGCGTCAAATAATTTTAATTTAAAAACATGAAATAAAATGCGCATTGATTTTAAAATTAAAATTTAAATTAATTTAAAAAGAAAAATAAAAAAATTAATAAATAAAAAAAAAAAAAAAATGCTGTATAATTCAATTATATCGAAAGATCATTAACGTACAAAATTGAAATTAAATTTTTTACTTTTATTAAAATATAATATACAAAATGATGAAAATTTCGGTTAACTATAGATGTAACACTCTCGAAAGTGGTATTCAATAGTCTGAAGCCGAGGCATAATAAGCACAGGTACTTTACCGCTGGGCGTAACTGTCGAAAGTTAGATTACTTTGGCGTATACACCTAATTTCTATTCGCACTGTACTCGCACACGTCAGTGTGTGTATGTGTGTGAGTTCGCGGCGCAGCTGTTTTCAACTCAGCCGAGTTTTAGGTGGATACACGTCGATTTTTTTCATCAAATATTTTAAACGACGTTTATTGATTATATTTCACAAAACTTTTGATATCGTTAACTAACTATTTTAAACTATAACATTTTTTTTTTTTTTTTTTTTTTTTTTTTTTTAATTTTGTTTTTAAAAGGGATATAAATAGCATTACATTGATTTCCATTATAAGCTATATATGTATGTAGATTCGACAAAGTATTTAAACCAAAAAACGATAAAAGTGTTGCGTTTTAGATAAAGAACGCAATGCGATTGTAGTTTAAAAATAATCAATTAAAATAATAAGATTATTTCGTGAAATAGCGGCTTAATCATCATTTGCACTCCAAACGAAGATAATGAGCGGTCGAGAGTAATCAAATACTAGCGCAAATTTAATCAATATTGGTAGTGAAGTGCATTACCTATCCTGGCACGTTGCGGGTCAATACGTCGACGCGCGCTGCGCGAAATGTTTTTACTTGACCGCGAAATTACGCTAGTCGCGCGCTACGTTACGTTCATTCGTTCCATAAATTTGTAACGGCAATTTTACTATTTATCGCTCATTATGATAAACGAGCCTCATTATCAATAGTCGGCGTACCTATCCAAATCGTCAAAGACCGACCCGTGAAATCCCTTCCATATTTCCGGCGACACACCCGCACGCACACAGATGCACACATAGAAGCGTACATATGCTTCAATACTCTTCTGTACACACGAAGATATGTACACAGGTATGCATTTGGCGCTATCTTTTCCTCGGAGATTGTAAAGAAGCTGTCTCGGCACACTTTTTTTTATCCGGAGCACGGTATCAAAAGACCAGATATGCCAAGGCATTCATCGTCAATATTTCGTTCTCTCATCAAAGATTTCTCTAGTTCCTTTCCCATCTCCTCCGGGAGAAAAGCGTCGGAATTGCGATGAAATGAAAAAAAATGAAAAAAAAAAAAGGAGTATATAAGACAAGGGGAGGGGGAAGGAAGGGAGTGCACGAGGTAACACAAAGCACCTGGGCAGAGTCGTTCGTGTAACATTCGTTCTATTTAAAGAGGACATTTCCACTCAGTTCCCCTGTCGGCTAATTGAAATTGCTTTTAATTTGAACAGGGCAGTTGTGCTCTTTCTCGCTCCGGCAAGTGCCTCTGGAGATCTCACGAAGACGTACAAAGGTGCGCGCGTAGTTACTGCATAGTCGCAGGTGAGTTTGCTCGGAAGAAAGAGAAAGAAGGAGAAAGAAGGAAAGAGAGAGAAAGAGAGAGAAAAAGTGAGAGCGAGGTAGAATCAAAGAGCTTCTAAAGATTCGGAGCATCGCGGGCTTCGGTGGCTCACGTAAGATCGCCCGAGAGAGCGAGAGAGAGAGAGAGAGTCGGTTTTAACGGCGCCTTCCTCGCCGGGAGCAGAGAAGATTGCGACGAGGAGCAAAGGCGCGGTAATTGGACGAGCCACGAGCGCCATTTCCGGTCCAATAAGCGGCTTCGGTTATGACGCTGAGACGCGCGACGGCATCGGGTCTCGCACAGACGCTCGTAGGAAAGAGAAAAGAGAGAAGAAAGAAAAAAAATTATCCCAAGGAAAGCAGCCAACCACCCACCCATCCACCTATCCCTCTTTACTTTACTTTCCTTTCCTTTTCTTCTTTCTCTCCCTCTTTTTTTTTTTATACCGACTGCCACGATTCGCGAATTCGTCCACATCGATTTCCAATCATTCTTCGCCCTCCTACTCGTCTACCTTTCCCTCTCCTCCTTTTCATATACGTATATACACACACCCATATATATATATATGTCTTTTTATCCGATCCTACGGTAGCTATTTCCCGTGGTTGTCCTTTCATTCTTTTCGCGAATCGCCGGCACAAAACATTAATTTTCCTCGCAATTGAGCAAGAGGGGGAGGGGGGGGGGAAATGCAAGAGATTCGCCGAACGATTCAAAGAAAGGAGAGCTGGGAAAGAAGAAACAGAGAAGCCAAAATTGCGATGGAACGAGAATTTTCTTCCGGCTTTTACCGAAAGATGATCGTGAAAGGTCGATTGTAATTATTTCACCGAAATCGCGTGTAGTTTTCTCTTTCGCGGTGATGAGAGAAAATAATTTTTACCAAATTAAATGAAATACAGCTTATGTGCAATGTTTAATAATTGGAGATACTTACGAGAGAATTCGATACTTATTTTAAAAATCGAAAGATCAAGAAAATTTATTGTTAATTAATGTTGTGACTAGTCTTTATAACTAAAAAGAATAATTAAAGATTAATAGACCAAGTAATCTTGGTAAGAAATTTTATTTTAAGTAACATTGACAATTAATTTAAAACATTTTCTTGTTTATTTGTTTATGTTAATAAACATTTTTAATTTGTTTTACAACTTTATTTATCACAAAATAAGTAAACTTGATTCTAAAAGCGTTAGCATAAAAGTACATTGTTTTAAAAAATAATAATCCTTTAATTTCTCAAAATAAAATAATACACGAGCGGTTTATATGCCGACAGTTTAAAGACTTTTTTTCATACTCCCTGAACGTTTTAAAGATATACATAACGCAGATAATATTTATAAATATTTAATTTTTATTAAATAAATTCGTTAAATAAAATTGACTATTAAAAAACAAAAAAAAAAAAAAAAAAAGGAATATTAATTGAAATATTATCGACTTAAAATACGACGTTCGATTGAATACAATTTTTTTAAGCTTCGTTGCATTAATTATCGATAGCCATATTTATTTTAATTAAAATCAATTGATTGCCGATATTAAAATTAAATAATATGATGGTAAATTGCCGTCTTTGATTAATATTAAAATTTTTCAAATTTTCTGCCATTAAAATATTTATCGGCACAATGTTCAATTATCTCTGTGTAGATTCAACATTATATATATATATTGATAAAAAAGGAAAGTCGTCGCATCAAGTTGGCGCACGCTGCAACGTCGAAGCAAACTATTCTTCAACGGCATAGAAGTTTACGATCTTGCATAATAGTAAAAACTGCGCCATTTTACAGGTACACAGAAGAACCGCGTGTATAGATATACATACATATACGCGATACGCTTAGCCGAGATGAATTATAGAAGTCAATATGGCCGAGGAAAACTGGCGCAACGCGTATAATACAGCGCGTGATATCAACGACCCGGAAGATCCAAGTCCATTAAGACTTCCTGCTGATAAGAGCACGCGAGGAACTCGTGCCTCTCTTTCGTTCATTTATTTTTTTTTTCGCGAGATCTTCCGTGAGTTCTTTTCTTCGAGTAGTAGCCCTTCTACGTTGGCAGCTACTTGGACTTTCTCTCTCTCTCTCTCTCTCTCTCTCTCTTTTTCTTCGCGTTTTCTCGGTGTGTGATGCACTCGACGGAATTGAAGCGTGGAGAATACGATGGACTCTCATGCTTGCTTATAAGAAGGTGAAGAACCGACGCGTCGCTTTTCTACATTAGTTTTCGCGCTCGAGAAAACGGACGAGCTTCTAGCACCTCTTGGATAATGACGCGAAAACTGGCGCACCAGCTTTATTTTAGGGATTTATTCGACTCGTTTATGTTTTCTTTTTTATTATACATTTCTATTAAATTTTCATAAAATTGCATGCGATACTAAAATTTTTTTTTTTTTTCCAATTATGTATACGTTATAATTTAAATTATATTCAAATAAATGTTACCGATTTAAATTTCGCTTCAATATATTATGTTAATTTTACAAGTATTTAATATGTATTTGAATAATATAAATAAATTTAAATATCAGAATCATACTCTTGGTTATCTTATGTGGTACATTCGTCACTTATTACTACTAAATAAAATGTTTGAAATGGATTAAATCAATTATTTAATCAAACATAATTTCATATTTCAATTGGATATTAATTATAAAATAAATATTTGCTGTTTAAGTTAGTCCTTATTTTATTCATTAAATCATGTCTAAAAGATTTTTTCTTTATATATAACTTTTTATAAAATAATAATTTTTTTTTTTTTTTTTTTTTTTTTTTTTAGTTAAACAAATAATTTTATGTGAAACATAAGAGACTGTAAATTGAAAAGATAAAGGGCAAAAATATGCTTCGCATGGCCGTTTTCATATATAAATATATAAGTTTTAATTAGAATAACATACAACTTTAGTCGAGTCGGCGGAAAATTATGTTTTGAAATACTCATCTAATATAACAACATACATTAAGTCTGATTAACGAGAATAATCTCCAGCAAAAAGCGCGAACGCGCGTCTACTACTTGCATGCGTTATAATTTAATTTTCTGAAAAATGGCAATCATTCGAAAATTAGATTAAAACAAAACGTCGCTTTTCTCCTTTTGTATAAAAATATAAAATTTCATCGTGTAAATTTTATTAAAAAATTATAAAATTACCATTAACAAAAAATTAAGTATATTATAACGACGAAATAATCGCAATCGTACAATTTTATATTTTTTCCGTTTCGCAATAAAGCTGACACCGAAACATTGAAAATTTACGTTCTATGCATTGAAAGTCCATCAATGCATTCGATAACGTCGCATTTTTATTTTCATTACATAGTTCCTTGTCTCGTGCCTCTAGCTGTTGTCTCTCTCTCTCTCTCTCTCTCTCTCTCTCTCTTCTCTTCGCGACATTCCAGGTTGTAAGAGGCAGCGGTGGGCGAGGCAAATGGGACAGTTTGGGCGCGCGGGGCGTGAATCGTTATCATCCATAAAACCCCGAGTGCTCTCCTTTATACCGCGACGAGTTCAACCGGCGGCAGCGGCAGCGCTCGTCCGCTTGCTAATGCCAAGCGTCGTTTGCACAACTCGACTCGCTCTCGAACGCTCGATGTCGCGATTGCCTTTCTCCGTCTCTCTAGCCTAGTTCTCTCTCTCTCTCTCTCTATACTCTCTCGGGTTTTCTTTCATCGGTATCGAGTGCTTCGGTGATCCTTTCTTCTCTTCCTCCGGAACTTGAGATGATAATAGAATGAACCTTCGAGAGAGAAGGAGGAAAAAGAAGCTCCAAGTACGTTTCTTTCCAGACCATTTTTTTTTCAATTTCCTCAAGAGAAAGAGAGAGACGACGACGACGACAGTCGACCGCGACAAAGATGCTTCATGAATTTTTTCCAACATCTAAATTATCACGAAATACCAAATGCGCGTTGCGAAACACCGAAATTAATTTAATGAAACCAGAAAAATCTTTACGCGATACGAGACATAACCTTTTACGGTTTTATAATTTTACAAAAGACTTTTAATTGTGACGGGGAGAAACATCGACGATCACAAAGTTTACTATCAGCGACGTTGTCTGAATCTTCGAAATGAGCGACTATTTAAATAACGATTTACGGAGCGATAATTCAAATATTAATAGTATTTTAATTATTTAAAATAATGACTAAATCTTATTAAATTATTAGTATTAGTAGCTGAATTAATTTTTATAGAATATAATTTAATAATTATTATCTATTTAATAATTTTATCCATTAAATTATGAAATAAAATACATTTTTTGTAACGGATACATGTCATTCCATAAAATTTTTATAAATTTTTACATTACAATTATAAAAGATGTAAATATAATTCAAGTACAATTATTTATTGTGCTTTTATCATAAAAATTTTTAAAATTTGTCTCATAAGTAATAAAGAAATAGTTTACATCCATTTTTTATAAATTTTTAATAATTTTTTAAAGAATGCAAGTCCAATTTTGTTGTTGTTTCGAGAAATTGTACTTAAAAATAAAAAGTTTATTCTATATTAATCAAATATTATGTTCAATTCCTAGATACTATGTACGTCAAAATACATGCAAGTGAAGCAGAACCAATTCAATTAAACCATTATTAATCTAAAAAATTTGTCTAGAAGCCTAAATATTAACATTGCGACAGTCTTAAGGTTAATTTGAGCTTTATTAAGGCGTATTAAACTTATCAGATCGTAGTAAATTTTACACATGAAGCCAAAAGTTCATGGGTTGTTTGAATATTAAAAAAGTTTTGAAACTCTTTTAATTATAAGAAATGGAAAAAAGAAAAGAAAATAAAATATAAGAAGAAGAAGAAGAATAAACTAAGAAAAATCCAATTTTATATATTGGAAAAGAGAGTTAATGATGTACCACCATGTGAATCCATGTGAAAACGGCGAGAGCCGCAAGATGGATGAAACCTAATATAGTTGAGCGAGCTCGTGGTGAGGTTATACGGTATAATAGCGAGTACAAGTTTCAGCGTTACATAAACTCGCGGTACATCAATTATCCCCCGAAGGTTCAGCAGCCTTTATACGTCTACACCGTTCGTTTATTCACCCGCGCCCCGCGAAAGGCCTTACTTTCTTCCTTTTTACACCCGAGGCTCAATCTCGATAAGCGCACAACCATATATTTTCCCCTTCCTTTTCTTTTTTTTTTCCTTAACCTCAGCTTCCAGATGGCTTCACATGAAATGCCACTACGAATTTATTATTATTGTTTTCTGCTAAGTCTTAGATATATTCTATATTTAACGTAATACCGAACACAGCGGTATTGATAACGATTTTTTAACTTTAATGTACGTATTAAATGATCTTGATTTATTTAAATGTTTTTATTTACGTGTCATTGCATTGATTTTTAAAAATAATAATTGTCTAGTAAAAATTGTACACTTTATGAAATATATTAATCGTCTTTAAACTTACATGAAAACGAGGATTTAGGAAAAACTCGCTTAATGGTTAACTTCGTAACTCACCTAAAACAGAAAAAAAATAGATGTGTATATACATATCTATACATAAAATGTTACATATAAAAAAAAGAAGTTTATATATATATATAAAAGAATAAAAACTACATTTTCACAAATCTTTGAAATGTAGAGACATTTTTAATACTAAATTTTGTCAATAAACAAGTACCAAGAAGAGTTATCTTTTTTGTTACTTTTTGATGAATTACAATAAAATTTAGTTCATAATGTGTAAATTCAATTCAAAGCTTGAAATAACGATGATTTTCAAAATTACAAAATAAAGTAAAATGCGGAATCGGGCAATTTTCCGAGTATAAATTAATTTCTGCTTCACTCATTTTCAAAGTCACTTAGGAAAAAAAAAAAAAAAATAAATAAATAAATAAATAAATAAAAAAATAAAGGATTTTCTTAATGATTTTATAATTATTTGCGTCATTTCTTCTCTCAACAATTTCCCGCTCTATTTATGCAGTTGAATTTCATGCAGGGCGCTTAAAGGATTACAACGAGTAATGTACGTGCGTATGTGTACACGTTTATGTGTGTGTGTGTGTGTGTGTGTGTGTGTACGTGTGCGTGTGCACTTGATTCATCGAGTTATCCCACTATTACATATTTTAACCGACCGGCTAATTCCTATTCCCGTTTATGCAGCTATATATCCGTGAAAACAATGGCTTGAAAGGGACGTAGTTTTACCGCTTTTTTGCTTTCCTCGCGGTTTTTTTTTTCTTCTGCTTCGCCTTTTATCTCTTAATCGCGATGATTAACACGCGCGCGCGCTCGCGACACCATAGCCCCTTGCGTTAAACTTGTAAAAGAGTTATAGAAAAAACGCGCTCGCTTCGCGTTTTTCATCGCAAAGTATTCATCGCTAAAGTTTCATATCAGAGTAGAGCTTATAAACCGTCGGTTTCTTTTCTCACGTTTGGCGATTTTTCTCGGCAATGTCAGAACGACGCCGAGAAACTTTCGAAAAACTGATGAGATCGAGGTATTAAGATAAATCAAACGCCACGTATCCTCATAGATTTGCTATATCGAAATCATTGCTCATTTAATTAAATGTCCAATTTTAATTACTTTAATTATTAAACTCTAATTACTTATTTATAATTTCGGCGGCATAATTAAAAAAAGCCACAAAAAATCTTACTTATAAAATAACTTATTTTTGCATAATTGCATTTTCTTATATAGCAACATTTTTATAACTATCACCGACAATATATTAAATTTTCTTTTTTTTTTTTTTTTTTTTTTTTTCAATTATACCTGTATTAAATAAAATATAATACTCGTAGATTGGAAAGTTTCAACGGTATCTAACGATCACTAAAATTATGAGAATATTCGTACAATAGAAATTAACAATAATTAGCCATAACGGTTGTCAAATTGTAATTGGATAGCATTACACATTTTACAGTTGTTTAACAATAAATCTAAATAAATTATTGTGGGAAACTATTTTTAACTAATATTGTGATTGTTATTTTTTTGGTAAACCTAGAAATTAATAAGTTTGAATGAAATATTATTAAAATTTTCACTCTTAATTAACTTATTTAAAATAAAGAAAAATTACAAAAGGAAAATAAATTTAAAGGTTAAGGCTACATGTGAAAATTAACTAACATAATTATTATTTTAAGACTGCATTTCCTTTATTCTTCCTTAGGGGGATTTTGTTTATTTTTACTAATTATCTTAATTTTATATTCTATTTTCTTTCAGTCTTTAGAGTAGTTTTTTTTTTTTTTTATTAGATAAAGACATTTTAATGGGGGGAAAAAATTACAAAAATTTATGAGCTAAATTTAAAGCATTAAAAATATTATTCTTGACTGTTATTCTAGTGTTTCTTAAAGGCAAATTTGTTTTAAGCATGATATGAAACTTCTTGAAACACAATTGCTACTTTCACATTTATAACCGATGTGCCTTCAGATTACATTTACAATTTTGTACATAATCTTAACTATAATTTTGATACTAACGTATAATTCTTTACGAGCTACGTTATTATTTTTTAAAAAATTTCAAAATTGTGGTAAATAAAGCACAGTGTATACACGTGATAACACTTTATCATTGATCAATTGGCTTAAAATCCGATGTAGTTATATTTTTGAGAAATCTTTTGTTGCATCAAATTTGTTCCTTTCTCTTGTTGCAGGTCTTAACCTACTTTTGTTCGATCGCAGTTATTACAGTTGCAAAGATTAATGATTTCAATATGAAAACTACAGATGTACAAAAGTGTTCTCATGCATTATGCATTTTCTATATAGTTAACGCGATGAAAGCTACATCGCCGATATTGAAGACGCGAGGACTGCGATTTAACACTTTCTCAAGTTTCCTTTTGATTGAAAAATTCTTCCAATGCACTTTCGATGTCTTCAGAATTTTTTTTTTTTTTTTTTTTCCATTATCTTATACAATGAAATTAGCTTTATTATTGTGTACTTAAGTAAAAGTTTTGTAGTTTTATATTATACGGAATCAATTTTTCTTTTTAAATTAAATTACAAGTAATATTATCTGTTGTTTCTTAAGCTTAACTGATTATTTATAAAATATTAAAATTAAAGATTTTCTATAACTTATTTTGAACATTTTTTAAAGTATTCAAAGCAAAAAATTATTTTATAGAAATAAATAAATATCAAAATTTTATTCAGAATTTCTTGTTTAAGACACTTTCCTGCCTAACATTTTCCGTCTTCGACGCTTTATCTTTTGCCTTTTTCAACGTCTTTGAGATATCATCTTCTTGTTTAATACTTCTCCGGATATGCTATATTTGACTTTCATGAAACACGATACGTGCAATCTTGCTAAACCGAGAAGTATTCAAAATGACAAAATATTGACCAGTTGTCTGACCTTTTTTTTTGATGGGTACATAAATCAAATAACCATCCAATGCTTAATTATTTAATGTTGCGCCAAAGTTTATTTATTACCGAAGTACTTAAATGTTCAGTAAATTAATCATTAAATTTCAAACGAAATCGAAAGTTGATTGTTAGTTTAGAAAGTAGCAATAAATTCTAATCTGTAATAACCTAAAGAAAATCTTTAATATCCGTGCAAACGAATAAAAATTTTACGTAATGATTCTATCGTTTTCAAATATAATTTGCTTCGATACATGAATTTTTATATCCATCGACGTAATAAACTAACAATTATTTTTGAAAAAAATTTAAAATACTTTATAAATAAAAAATCATTTTGCTTACTGGCAAATGAATTTACACTCAATAACGTTTTAAAATTTTCCTTAACTATGCAATTGATCGATGGGTAATAACCGACCATTAACACAACCAATCTATTTGTGATATTAAATGATAACTTGAAAAAATCGTTTTTTTTTTTTTTTTTTTTTATTGCGGATTTTTAATTCGATAGCTCGATCGCGCGTGACTCGCGTACCGGTTTTACGTACGCGCGCCGATGCCCTGTGAAAAGCATTGGTAAGAGATCGGAGAGGTCGAGACCTCGTACACGCGTATTCGTTGATGATTGTACGTGTGTATGTATTTACACATATGAAGAAAGCGGTGTACGTTACTTGCACACGTGATACGAGTCCGGGTGAAAGGAGATCATCGCGCGTGGAAAAGATGCGAGCTTCCCGATGAATACTCCGAGAAAAAGAAGTGGAAAAAAAGAGAAAGAGAGAGAGAGAAAGAGGAGCATCCAGTGTATATGTGCGATCCGAGTAATCGTTGGTCTTTGGAATTTCAGTGCGAAGTAGGGTATTGTACGCGTAATGCTTCCAGGATGTGTGAGCTGTTTTCTGGATCAACAAACATCGAACGATAATCGTGCCGTATTGCTTCGTAATGAGCTTTCTTTTCTCTGCCTTTTTCGATCGTCATTCACTTGATCTTTTCAGCCTTTATATCAAGTTTTTTTTTTACCTTATTTATCAAAAAGGATACGACAAAGAGTGTAAATATTATTAATGTGAAAAAAACGTTTGGTAATTAATTCTTGTCTAATATGCTTTTTTATTTTTGGTTATTTGAAAAAAGAAAAATTATTATTTTCAACATAGTTTTATTAAACTTTATTTAAAAACAAATACATTATGAAAAAATATTTGATCTTATTTTTTAATAACGACGCGAGGGAAAATAAATAGTTAATAAAACATAAAAACAAAACACCATTTATAACAACATGTATTTATGTTGTACAAGGTAATTTGACAGTATGAGCATTGAAAACGAAAAAAAAAGAAAACAAAAAAACTAGTTGCGTTTGTTTAGTCAACAAAAGAAACCCAAAAAATGCACCTTACACTGGTCTAGTACTTGTGCGAGTTCCTTACAAAAGCATACACCTTATTACAAAAAAACGAATAAATGCTGATATTTTCAGCTTTTTTCTTACATAGCAAAAAACGCTTGTTTTCTTTCGGTGAAAATTTTTTCTTTTTTAAACAAGCGCATAAAAGTTTAAATTAAAAGGAATTATTGTGTTATAAATAGCTCTATTAACAACATAACTGAAAAATGAATTTTATTTTAAAAAATAAATAAAGCTTTTATTTATAGTTATTTAATAGCAGTTGTTAACAGATGCAGTGTCTGAAAAGTAATAATCTAGATAAAAGGTAAAGAATTAAAAAAGTTAGACAATGGTAATACTTGCGAAACTATTAATTAACGCCCAACTTTTACTTTATTTTTAAAAATAATTGAAAAAGTTGAAAAATTTAAAATAATAAATAATAAAAGATTTTATCGAAATAATTTATAAATAAATAATTATATATAAAGCAAAATTTGTAAAATAATACGATAAATTTAAGTACTTGAAATTTCTGAAATTTCTGATCTATTATCATAAAACTTTTTTTTAGTTATCTTTTTTCGTCGATTACATAAAGACATGCTTCCTTTATTAACATGAATTTAATTATTTTTAATCATTAATTAAGAGAAAAATTTATCGAATACTTCAAAACTCAATTAAATTTTTTGTTTTAATTAAGTAAATAATATTTTTTAGACAAACTAATATTTAAAATTTTAAAAAAGGATACAGCTTTTTGATATGTAGCATTCAGAAATTTTACATATGCAAACGCATATACTCGATCTCGTAAAATTGTTACTTGCATCAGATCATAAATTATATTTTATATGCACGGAGAAAAGAAAACAATCTTTTTTTACACATTAAAGAGAAACTTTTACGTATATAAAAATAGAAAATACGTTCCGGCATTTTAAATATCTTTTTTTTTTTTTTTTTTTTTTTTTTTTATATATTTATTTCGATTACACTATAGGAGATGCAAAAGTAAAATTGTAAACTATAAATGTTTTGCATCGCATAAAATTTTTCAAAAAAATTATTAATTTTCAATTTTATTAAATTTTATAATTATTCTTCAAAACTATCATAACATTAACTTTTATTTCATTAAAAATTATTTTACCATCTGCATAATATGTAAAATATGCAATAATATTATATTTAAATCTCAAAAAACAAAATAAAATTCCCAATTGATGAAAGTAATAACGAGAAATAAAATTTGCAAGTAATATACTTACCTTTTAACAAAATCGTTAATCCACAATAATTTGCTTATTGTGTTACTTTTTCTCATAACAATAAATGTATTCAAAGACTTGGAAAAAAAAAAAAAAAACTTAAAACTGCGTACATTTCCAGTCGAATATTAGCAAGTCGTGCACATGTAGACGTAAAGCTTTTATCGAAATTCCATCCGTGGGTCGTTATATTTTTTTTTTTTTATTCCCTCGCGATATCGAAAAACAATGGGCATTGCAAACGAGAAGACGATAAAACTGTGGGGGAATCTCCCCAGGAGTACGCGAATTATTCGTACGCGCCGTGATAAAATGATTCGAAAGGAGCGCGGTTTAAAAGCGTTGTTTCGTCGTTATTGAAAATTCGCCCGACTCTTTGTTACAACGAAGAAGCTTTAAGCGAGTTAACGATTTTCCTAACGATCTTTTAATACTTAAATCGATTAAAATGAAATAATTCAACTTGGTAACAACGTTATTTAAATAATGATGTTATTTTGAAACTATACGCTGAGACGACTAAAAAATGTAGCTAAAAGCTTTAATTAATTATTGATAAAGTAACTGAAATATTATTTTAACGAAAAGAGCAATTTAATCGACAGTATTATGTTTTATGAAGTACCGTTCATCCAAGAGTATCCGATGTATACGTTAACACAACTTCATAATTTATGCATTAGACTTTTTCTAATATTTTTTTTCTCATAAAGAATATTATACATATTTTGCGATTCGTAGCTAATTTCACTTTTGAACAGTTACAATGAAGAAATTTATCGTAAATGAGAATTATTTGAAATAATTTGGTGCGATCCATCAGCGTGCGGCTAGTCGGACCGTTGCCTCGTATCGTCCAAGCTCCCTTTCCTCCCCCTTTTCGGTCAAAGTAAAAAGCTCTCCACGTCCGTTCTTTTGCATCTTCGCGCGTGCATCATCGCGATTTCTTGAGCCGTATTTGTAGTCTCCCTTTGGCACTTTAAAGTCGCTTTTATATTTCAGAATTTCCTTTAGTGATAAATAATAAATCGCTCGCTTGCCCCGGTTTTTCTCTCTACTACGTAAGAGTTTTTATGCCGAGGCAAGTTAGCTTTTTCTCCGCGAAATAAGTATTTAGTTTGTTTTTTCCTCCATCCCTTATTTCTTTTATTTTATTAAAAATAATATATATCTCGACCTTTTATTAATTAGTAGTATTTTATTCACCATTCATTTTTGATTTCATCACAAAAAAATCGTTAATCATGCTACATTAGGTCCCGTTTTAATGACGAGCCATTGGTCATAATTAATTTAGTTCTCGAATCATCGCTTACTTACTAAAAACCTAAAATTAATCAAAATTTATTTTTATGGCATGACTTATTAGATACACTATCCACAAAAAAAAATTTTTTAATAGTATTTAACACAAAAGATTACAATAGTTTCTTAATTCATATTAAAATACTCAATTTCATAATACATTTTAATTAAAAATATTTTGAAAAAATTTTCTCCCAATATTCGAATAATAATAAACCTTTCTTTAGCAAAATGTATATTGAGTATATCGCGTTACACTTTAGTTGTACATACATACAATTTTTTGTGATACAAATTTTTCGCGAGATAGAAACTACGTAATATAGGTACGATAACAGTGCTAGTTTCTCTTTACAATTTATCTTTTTCACGGATAAATTTTAACTAAGAGAATCATATAAATATCTGTAAAAAAAAATAATAATAAAAAATCAAAAAATTTTTGCTATTATTTGATTAAATTTTTAAAATTAATTGCCTGCAGTCATTTTTATAGATATATTGTACTTTTTTAACCAATGTAGTAAAATCAATAGTATTTGTGTTTAAAAGTATTAAAATCTATTGTTAAAAGGCGAATATTTGTAAATTTTAAAAGAAATTAAACTAAATAATATACACTTTTTATAGTTTATAACAAATCGTAAAGTTAGATTCGATATTAATGATAGAATTGTGTTTAGAAAAAAATTCAAAATTTAATAATAGTAATGTTAAAATGGTGTGTGTATTTACATACATATATATATATATCGAGGATAAAGAATTATAGGCAATTTATGAAATAAAATTTGAAGTAATTTAAAATCGCAGAAGGTACAGAGCTCTTGGAAGTTAAACTTTTTTTCAAAACCAAACTTTCAAGTTAAGCACAGATACACGTAGCAGTGGCCATTTCAAGGGTGGAGAAAAAAGAAATCACGCGGTAATAATTTTAAAATAGAAAAAAAAAAAAAAAAAATTCGAGACACTTATATCGCAAGGAACAAAACGAGAGAAAGTACAATTGGCTGAGGCAGGGACGAGTAGGAGGACATCGAGGAAGCGCGGAGCGAGGGTTAAGAAGCACGAAGCTTCTTATACGAAACTTGGAAATTCCCATGGCTCTTCCACTTACGAGGAAAAGTTTCCGGCGAGGATAACTCGCGGTCGACAATCACAAGTTCCTCATTCCGCGGCCTTTTCTTCTCTCTTTTGCTTTTTCCTTCTTTCTCGAAACTCTTTCTCTCTCTCTCTCTCTCCCTCTTTCTCTCTCCCTCTCTCTCTCTCTCTTTCTCACGGCCGTCCCGATGTGGCGCGGCGCTCGCATGCTCGAGCCATTCAACAAATTTAAACTTTTATTACGACAAATAATCCCCCGTGTACTTACTATCTGCCCTCTCCCGGACGCGCTCGCCTCTGTATTTTTATCCAACATCATTACCTCAACTTTTTCGTTATCAAAAAAACGATATTACGTGATTCGAAATTTTTCCGATAAATGTGTATACACGCTTGTTTGCTTTTTTATTATGTACTTGGATGCGCGATTGCGCCGCTTGTGTGCGTGTGTATATGTACGTTGCATTGAGTATTTTTATCGAACTATAAATAATAACAACAATAAAAATAATAATAATAATAGTAGGATGATAGTAATAAATTATGAAAAAGAGCTCCAATTACAAGCTACGCAGGCTTTAAAAAAAAAATTTCTCATCGACGTATTTAAAATTTATATCTATTGAACATTGCATGAATCTCGTAAATGAATTTTAAAGTTTTTTAGTGATTTAGAACCGCAGTTGCGAAACAAAATTTTAAGCGTTTCAATATGTAAATATTTGTCATTGAATATAAAAAGAATAATAAATATAATATTATTCACTTATA
The DNA here is from genome assembly GCA_949987625.1 of Chalcis sispes. Taxonomy (NCBI): domain Eukaryota; kingdom Metazoa; phylum Arthropoda; class Insecta; order Hymenoptera; family Chalcididae; genus Chalcis; species Chalcis sispes. Next base: position 50,466,790 of record OX465098.1, on the reverse strand, counting down.
TGAATTTCAAATTAAAGATTACTTTTTACATAAAAAAAGTTTCGAATTTTTTTGTTTATCAAAGAAAATAATGGTAAAAAAATTTGTAAAAGTAACGCAAAAAATTTATTTTTAAAAAGAGAATTTTTAATAAAACGTACAAGATAGTTTAATATCATAACTATTGAATTTATTACTATTTTAATCAAAGGCAACTCCAAAAGTATTGATTATTGAAATTGATTTTTAAATTATATGTGGATGAAGAAATTTTGATTTTAAAAGATGCTCTATTAAATAAATAAATTTAAAAAAATCTTTTTCGAATCAATTTCATATTTACGCCTTTTTATTGATAAATGATACAAAAATAATAATGTATTTTTTTTTTTTTTTTAAAGAATTACAAGATTAACGTATCAAAAAATCATTTATTTATTATCATAAAAACTTCTTCTTATTTCACCCAACCAGACGTCTTCTTTTAACGTTTTTTTTTAAGCTCCTTATTTTAAGACGCGATTACTTTTGACGAACTTCATTTTCGTCTATTAATATTAATTGACCAACTTTCGCGAAATACCCAAACAAACAAACAAATAAAAAAACTTGGAAGCAGAGACATGTATGAACGAGAAGATGAAAATGAGAAATACGCTAATGAATAAAGATACCTGTCCAGATCGCGAGATACTTGCTTTTACAAGAAATATGCAAACCGAATCAAAATTTTTAATTTTCACTTTGGGCCGCGTCGGTTATGCTGCGAGTTGCCGCAGCGCACGCGGCGCAAGGGTGAAAAAGTTTTCCGGGTAAGCGCAAAAAGGGCAATCAGACACGTCGATGGAAGTAGAGAAAGAGAGAGAGAGAGAGAGAGTTTGCGAATGGAACTTTGCCAAGGGATAAAGAAAAATAGCGCAGACTGACAAAGAGAGCACCGACTGAGAATAATCAAGGAAAACAATGGACAATCTTACATTTACAATGCAAATTTCGATATCTACTTTTTGTATTTTTGATTTCCACCCCCCGCTTTATTGTAAAAGCTCTTATATTTATGTAGCTTATACTTCAAACTATTGTTTACGATCTTTATGCTTTTAATTTTCAAGATTTTACCATAATTGTATGTTTTTTTAAAGACTGAAAATTTAATGTACCAATTAACTATTGTAAAATATATCAATTGCAGAACTTCTTTCAATTATTATCACGTCTTAAAAAAACCTATTCGAAATTATTTCAAATGTTTATATTTAAACGTTGTTAAAGTTAAAAGTAGTAATTATTTTTTGATATTTTATTGAAAACCACAATATTACATAACAATGTAAAAGTTAATGTTTTCAGCTATGAAGTTTTAATTTTTAAAAATACGTATTTTATCGGCGTAAATAACTTAACACAATTTCTTTTATTTTTAGGCTGCATTGTTTGTAAAGTTTTTTAAAAATTAAGAATAGAATATTGTTGTATATAATTAAAAATATTTTCTTTGCATTTTAATTAATCTTTCAATAGAATTCGAAAAAATTAATCAACAGTAAATATATCATTATAATATTTCTATAATGAATAATCAATCGATTTATTCATTATTTTTCATTGAAAAATATTAAAATCTTTCTAAAATAATAATAATAATTTTTCAGTGCAACAGACTCTTAACGATTTCATAATACGAAAATTTAAAGGATCTTAAAGGAAGCAAGCCAGAGAAATCTTCTCAACCAGTCACGTATTGTCTCAAAAGTCAGTTCCGGGTCGAACGTGTCGCTCTCTTTCTCCGTTCTTCACTAGTGTGGACACTAAAGCGTCCACACTAGCAGGATGCAAAATTTGCTCCTGTTAGAAACAATCAAGAGAAAGGGAGAAAGAGAGAGAACGAGAGAGAAAGGAAGAGAGAAAGGAAGAGAGAAAGGAAGAGAGCAAGAGAGAGAGAGAGAGAGAGAGAGAGAGAGAAAGCAGAATAGAGGGCAAGGAACCACGTGCACCACTTTGAAATAGTTTAACTATAGTTGCACAATGCACTTGTACTCTACGCGGATAACCGCACGAGCTTCGTTACTCTCTCTCTCTCTCTATTTCTCTCTAGTCCGCGTCAACAAGAGACGCGGGGATTGAGAATTCGCGAAATCTTTGATCGAAACTCAGTGTATATACATCGTCTGAATAACCGAGAGAAATAAGTCTAGGAAATTCGAGGGAATGTTTAAGAGCGTTGGAAAAGGATTTTGCTCTTCTTTATTTCTCTCGCTTACTTTGCTCTCTCGTTTTCATTCCTTTTTTTTCTCTCTCTATCTCTTCCTCATTTTCTTTCTACCTTTACATCGAGCGTCCAGAGAAGCTTACCTAAAACCTTATATTCTTTTATTTTTATATTACTGCAGTTTTCAACCACCCGAACACAAAAATACCGAATGCTCGTGCTTTTTCTTATTTTCGTTTTTTGTTTTTTTTTTTTTTTTTTTTTGCATGCATCCTTACTTCGGAGGCGTTTAATTTTTTGCTTGAATCTAAGAACGTATTTAAAATTCAACGCACAGTATATATGTGTAAAAGAATATTTTTTAAGAAAAATATGGGAAAAAAAATTTTTAATAAAGTACAATAAAATTGTAATTAAACAATTATGCTATAATTGATTACGAGCAATCGATGTATTTTATCAAATATAGAAACAACATTTATGATACCGAGAAATAAAGATCGCGTGAGAAAAAAATAGTTGAAGAGATATTACAACTGCAGTAGGTTTGTTTGTTTACAAGTTTCACCCATCGCTGCTATTAATGTGTATATATATATATCGAGGTTTGTGCGATCGATTGGCTTTTAGACGGATATGTAGCACGACTGCAACATAACTTCTGCAATGCAAAATTTGCTTTTTTACCATTTCGAATTTAAACATTTTTAGATAAAGATAGAATTAAATTTTATTTTGGCTTTTTAGAGTTAAAGCCTGTGAATAGTTTTACAAGCATTAACTTTATACCTGTTTTATTGAATTGCCTTTTCATCAGATAAATCAATATACTTTATTTTTTTTTTTTGTGTAAATTTTTTTTATCAAGTGAATAAATTTTTATTTAGTATATACTACAATGTGTTAACTTTTTTTACGATTAAATTTATAGATTTAAAATAGCGTGAAATTTGCAAGGAACGATTAAATCGATGGTTTTTATGAATCTAATATCAATAAATTCTTTAAAAAAATGTGGTAATATAAATTATCTAATAAGGGAATCTATAAAAATTTCATTCGTAAAATAAGATTTTCATGCTAAATGTAAATTCTTTCTTTTATTTGTTTGATATTAAAAAAACGGACAATACTTAATATATATTAAATGAATTTCAATTAAATTTTTTTTTTCTTTGTGAAATGATGCCAATTTTTTTATATCCTTTGATAAAATAAATTTTTTTTATTACAATAGATTGAATTTAATAATTTTGATATTCAAAATGTAAGTATAATAAAACTAAAACATAAAACAAACATAAGAAGCAAAAAAAAATATTCCAATTGAATTTAAAACTAAAATTTTTATGATTTATTTGTACTAATTTTTATTATATAAAATAATATATAAGTAATGGAAAAAAAGTTGATGAAAACGTAGAAAATTAAATTTAACGCGATAGATCAACGACACAATTTATCAAATATTCTGACAGTGCAAAACATCATCATAGAGTCATTTAATAGAAAAAAGTGATGACATGTGAAATGATACGGAAATTTGAATGGTGAAATTGATCTGTTTTTGGTTTTAAAAAAATTCAAACTCATTTCCTTTCGGCTATTAAAGAAATTTGATAGATTTTTTTTATAACCTTTAAAAGTAACGATTATTCTTTCTTTTATTCATAAAATTATTAAACTGTATAATTTATTCTACAACAATATTTTATAACTTTTACTATCGCGTCTTTAAATATATATATATATATATATATATATATATATATATATATATATATATATATATATATATACATGTATGTAAAAATTTTGATATTTAAAATAATTTTATAATTCTTTTATTGTTCTACAAGAAATGTTTTTTTAATTCATAATTATAATTAGAAACATTTTATTTCGCATTACAGTAAATTATCATTTTTACAAACGAAAGTAACTTTTACAATTAGGAAATACTTTATTATATTTATTACATAATTTATTGAAACAGTTTTTTAATTTTAATCATGATTCTGAATATATAATCGATTCTTTTTAATCGGGAGAAATAACTTCTTGTTTAAATGATGATTTTTGATTTTTAAAATTATTTTAAATTATTAGCAGGAATTGATTTCAAAATGAACAAAAGTTCATCAATTTATCAATAGAATATGCTAGAATTTACTTAAAATTATAGATGTATTAAAATAAGCAAATTTATTTTTATACTATTTTGAGTATAATAAAAATATGTGACAATCGAAATTTAAAAAATGCGGGACTATTAAACGACCGATTTTCCAAAATTTGTTGAAAATCTCCGAATAAGACAGAAAGAAGCAAAATAACTATCATCAAGTTACAAGCTAATAAAGATAAAAAATATTTCTTCACACTGATCTGAGATGCACTGGTATTATCGCCGCAGAGAAGAGAGAAAGAGAGAGAGAGAGAGAGAGAGAGAGAGTGAGTAAAGTCACGAAATCGTTGTCGTAGATCTAACCATAAGATAAGTAATCGCATATCGCCGCTACTAGATGTACATATATACCGCGGTCGCACCGTCGGCATTATCGCTCGCACGCACACACAATGCGCTCGCAGGGATAGGGGTCGCGGTTGATCTAAGAGAGAAACCGCGTGTGAAAAGGAAGATTAGACGCAACGATATCAACGAGTCGAGAGGAAGATTTGCAATCTCGCGCGCGCGAGAGCGCAACCGACGGCCGCGCGGAAAATAAAGCAAATTAAGTCTTACACGTTTATTATACTATATGTGTCTAATACGTTACGAGAGCTAAGCCATTTGTACATTTACGTTGCTTTCTTTCGTCGTGCCGAAGCTCTTACACATTTTATTTCAATACATAGCGTCTGATTCTATTTTAATTCCTTTTTAAATATGACTGTTTAACTAACTGTTAAATAAACAAGATGTGTTCGTTATAGCAATGAAAATTGAGAAAAGAATTTTTAAGATAAAATAGTAATATGTATTTCTAATTAACGTAATAATATTGAAAAATATTTTTATATGCGCATTTAATAAATAATCTTTATCAACATTTATATAATATAAGATATTAATATATAAATTTTAAAGTAATTTGCATTTGAAAAATGAAAAATTATAAAACAAAATTTTATACTGCACTTAATTAATGGATCATAAGATTTATAGTGAGCCATTCAAAATTGACGTTAAAAAGTTTTGCAAAATACATACTTAGATTGAAAAAACTTAAAAGTATAATAAATTTATATATTTTTATTGCCTCATAACGCTTTAAGCATTGTTCGGGGCGACGAAGGATGGACGGATAACGAGAAAGTTTAGTTTATTGTGTTCTTCAAAAGATTACATGTGCTTGAATAGTTACATCTATATTATAAAAGTATGCCACTGAATAAGGCTATTGAAAGCTTCTCTTAACATCTCATAAAAAAGATATTCAATAGGCTATTTTTGAATAATGATTCTCATAAAGATGCATCCTCTATCTACCATAAATACAGCAGCATATACATATACTTATATATACAAACAATCCTTACATCATCTTCAATGAGCGTTATTCGATAGGAATCGTACATCTCGTGAGATTAAACGCTCCGATCTGAACTTATCGCGCGATAGCAATCGCAGCGGCAGAAGAGCGTCAAGTTACGCCATGTAACGCGTATACTTTTACCACACAATCTATCCGAGACCCCATAGCAACAACGCATAGTTTTTTTCTTATAAACAGATTGGAAAAAACACCGTAGTTGTAATGTATTTACGAAACATTTGCCTATCCGCGATGTTCGCGTACAAAGGGTTGAAACGATTTCCGAAGTGTTTCCATCGCGTTTACACGTTCCGTGCGCGTGTAAGCCCGCGGGAATTAATCGCGCACGATCCCGTAATATCTCTACGTGCGCGCGCGCGAGCGAGCGAGAAGCACAAAAGCGCGAAGCGACTTTCCGTCTTTCTCGCTACGCGCGTATTATCAGCCGTTATATCGCCCGTTAGAGAAACTCGCGAATTCGCCAACTTGACATTGCCAACGCGATCACGTGGTGTATCCTACAATGTACGCGTATACCTATGTACATGTATATGTACACGTGCACTCGTATGTATAAACACAGAACTGCGTTGCTATACAGACCACCTCTCGCTCGTGCTACACACGTAGAAAGAGAAAGAGAGTGAGAGAGAGAGAGAGAGAGAAGGGTTGTGGACGGCTATTAAACGGCTTCCGGGACCCGCCTTCGGTTTTCCGTGATTTATGGTATTATACAAAGGTAACGGGGAACGAAAAAAAAAAGAAAAAAAAAAAAAAAATTAATGCGTGTACACTTCCGACGCTACACATTCACCGTTGTTGTTGACTCAAATGTCGTTGTAAAGAAAGTTTTAATGTTTTGTTGCTTCTTTAATTTCTTTTATTTTTTTATTTTTTTGTTTTTTTACGCAAACGTTTTTATTACGAATAAACTGTTTACTTTTTGAATAAAAGAATAGTAAAATGAAAATTTTAAACATTGTTAGCAATAAAATATATCAAGGGTGTTTAAAAAATATATGCTTTTCAATGACATTATTTTTTTGGGTCAATTACTTTTAACTCAATAATATTTAAACAATGTAAATTTTAATTTCTATGTAAATAAATATTTTTAAGACATATTGGTGAAAAATGTGCCATTTTATTCTCGTTTGATTACTCTTATTATCCTTACTCCTATTTTATAAATTCAACTTTGATTAAATAAAAATTATCATTTTCTTCAAACATCATAATTAATTATTAAAAAGTCAATTATAAATAAATATGCCATGCTGGTTTGAAATTCGTAACCGGACATCGTCTAAATACCATCGTCGTAACAGATATTCTAATTTCGAGTAATGAGCGCTGTAATCGCAGCTGCCGTATCGCCGCAATATGTGTTTTCCACGTGTTGTATCGAAGTATGCGCAGAGTAAACAGTACTTTTATTATACGCGTGTACATCGCGCAAAATTAAAGTTTTGGCTTTGTAACGACCGCATAAGCTTTATTTATTCTAAAGACATTCGCTAACGTAAGGGGAAATATATCGACGTAATCAACGTCGAGAAAATTTGCGAAATTGTTTGCAATCTTGTATAATATTCAGATTTATTTTTATGGAAAAATAGTATTTTACTTTTTTTTTTTTAAAAAAAGGTATATACATGTACCTTTCTTTATTAATTTTTATTTCAGATTTTTAATTCAAATAATGCACATTTTTATCAAATTTTTACCAAAAATAGTATTTTTAAAGAATTTGATAAATTTCTTTTTTCTCTAATTCTACTACCAGTGAAATTAGAAAAAAAATTACTTTCAATGAATACTTATATACCATATAAGAAAACTTTTGCGATACAGTCTACATTAATTGAGAAATTTATATTTATTTTATTTTATATTTTAAAAATTGTAATTGTAAAAAACAAAATGTTCAGTCGATTCTACTAAAATAATCAAAAGAAATAAGTGAAAAACATTAAGAAAATATTTTCAATAGTACTTGAAAATTCTTAAAATTTTAACGAAACTTACTTACGAAGTTTTGTTTGAGTTTGATATCTTCTTTTTGAGTTTGATATCCATCAAGTTAGCTTCGCAATTTTGTCTTTTTTTTTTTAAAAAAAGTTGTGCTGCATTGTGCTTAACTTGTGCTATAATGTGCGACAAAAAAAAATTATTAATTTTCATTTTTAAAGACAAAAAGTCATTGTTTTCGAAAAAAAAGTCAGCCCCCATTATGAAAATCATAAAAATGAAAATTAATAAATTTTGTTGCGAAAAATATTACTACGAAACGATAATATTGTTCCAATTATCTACTTCAAAAAATTACGAACCAGTTACGAAAATTAATAAAATTGCGATAAAAACATATAATCAGAGCTCTCAATGAAAAAATAGTTGTGCACATGTACATATCTGTTGTTACATGTACGTATGTAAAATAAGGGCTTCAAATGCGGCTTGCAAACGATAGAAGCAGATAATAAGTACAGAAACAGCAATTGTCTGATTGGCGAATTGTTTCGACAATCGCGAAGGTAAAGCGCTCTTTCTCTCCGATACTCCGTTTCTCGCTTCAGTCCTTCCTGATATCTTGAGTAAAATTCGCTCGGTTATATCATGCGAGGAGGAAATACCACAACTGCGCCCCGAAGGCAAACGATGAAGTTCGTTATGCTCGTATATGGAAGGAAGAGAGGGTGGAGAGGGAGGGGGATAATATACGACTCGGCACATAAAATTTATTCACGCACACAGCTGCGTTAAACGCGCATACATACGCGCTGCTATAGTCGCACAAAGGAAACTTATCGATCCATCGAAGAGTTAATGTATAGATACGGTGACGCCGTGAGACGTGGAACATTGTATGTGTGCGCGCGCGCGTGTATGTGTACGTGTAGGTACGTATTTATACATGTATAAATACATATATATATACTAAAATAGAATCCCCAGTACGATCGTGTATACAGGAGAGATGTTTCGGTTCGTTGTTATTCGCGCTGTGGTTGAGCATTGCATTTTGGAATAGCTGCAATGTATGGCTTTAACTGACTAAAACGTCGATAATCTGTAATACGTCAGAGTATATATAAATATTTCGCGCGTTTAAAGTTCTAATTATAATAACCGTGTAGTCTGCTTACACCGTGCGCTCTTTCTCGCACACTCTTACAATTCGTAGTGGTTTAATCGCTGGATAAATAATTATTACTCGCGCCGCACGGCCACAAAAAAATATCGAAAAAGTGCAAGCAACGAAAATATAAAAGTGAGCTTGTGAGTGAAAATTGATTTTAAATTAAAGCAATAAAATCGACTACGATTGGTAAATTGATCGTTAAATAAACGATAAATTTTTGCGCTTTGCTACAATGATATTTTTTTTTCAATCAAAACACGTTAAATGCTAAAACAAATTGCGAGGCTTAACAAGAAGAAAAATATTTTGAATGAAATTTCATTTTCATTTACTCGTTATAAATAATTATTTAAAAATCGTTCGTTCTCAATTCAATATAATTCTCATCAAAATTAATAATGCAAATCAAGCAGTTTAAAAAATCTAAGCTATTTTATTCCGCAAAAAATACTTTTCGATTTAAAAAAACTATTAAAATTTTTACAATACATAGAGTGTGTAACGTAATACATTATAACTTTAGGCATATATTCGATAGTACTTATTATTGCACTTGATTAAAGACACTTATTTTATTTCTCCATTTAAAAGTCATAATGTAGCACAACACGACGGGTAAGGTAGCCGTTACGTGACAGGTAACGAGTTTAATATTATTATCGTTTGCGCGGCGTATATACCATCGATTACCAACGACGTTATATAACTTTCAAGAACTTAGAAATCACGCATTTCGAACGGCTGAGTTAACGACGACAAAGGTATAATCAACTATACAACTCGTCGATCGACTCGGTGATTGATTAATGACAATAATTGAAACATCAAAGTGTTTTGTGAACTTGTACAGTTAACTTCAACGCACATTATTAGTTGATAACGCCACTCGACGTTTTACAATTAAATGGCTATTTTATTATTTATTTGAGAATGTTTGCTTTCATCAATTACTTCATATAACTACATTGAACATTATATGTTTTCAATTAAATAATGAAATAAATTTATAAATAAAAAAACGTTTAAAATCAACAAAATTTTAATATTTAAGTAACAATAACGTATTTAAAAAAATTTTAAAAATAGAAAAACTGGAAATTGGTAGAAAAAAAATGATTTCATGTAAATATTTAATTTCTTAAACGAAGCGCGCACCTCTTAAATTGAAGTTTTTAGAATTTTAATTTACACATATACGAATCTTTCAAAATATATGCATTTATTATGTTCACAAAATTCAGAAATTATGTATTGTCGAACAAAAGATTCAAAAAACACACACAACGAGAGGACGTTATTCTCGAGGATTTTATCGTTTCTTATCGTCAATAATAATTTTATAACGTTAAATCTTTTGGACTGCACCGAGGGAAAATATAATAAAAAAATATCTCGATTTCAACTGTCGTTACATCGACAACGCAACGCAAAAGGTCAATAAATCGCATAGGGAAAAAAAAAAGGAGAAGGCGGGTGGCGGACAGGCGTCACGGTCGTAAAAAGCAGAAGTGCGACGAAGCAAAGTAGCGGAGAAGAACACCGTAAAGTCATATCGCTCGTATAACATTTGTCTCTACCGGTCGCCTTCTCCCCCCCTTGATATTCGTGTTGTCCTCGCGGGGAAGGATCCAGAAAAAGGCAAAAGCGCGGCAAAAAGATCCTCTCTCTCTCTCTCTCTCTCTCTCTCATGCCGGAGAATTATTAAAAGAGCACGAAAATGAGAGAGGGAGAGGAGTAGACAAACAAGAGAAAGAATCGGCAAAGCGAATAGGAAACAAAAAAAAATGAAAAAAAAAAAAAAAAAAAAAAAAAAGAAAAAAAGGTAAACGGTAAAAGGGTAAAAAGGCATGTGCGCGGAACGAAACGAGGTATGTAAGACTACACCAAGCAGATAGAGAGAAAGAAAGTGGAGAGAAATGAAAAGTCTTTCCGTCATTTTTTCTTTTCTTTTCTTTTTTTTTTTTTTTCTTTCTTTCTTTCTTTCTTTTTACTTTTTTTTTCTCCCTCTATTTTCATACAACGCATGCGGCACAACTAACGCGAGAGACCGGCGCCAAGTGAAAATGTTGAAAGAGCGAACCTGCTAATTCGTGGAAAAGGAGCTACTTTTCTTGGCGCACGCTTCTCTCTTCTCTAGTAGAAATATTACCGGTAAATAAAGCTCTGTTGCCAGATGGTAACGTTTTTATTATTGTTGTTTCTTTTTTTTTTTTTTTTTTCTTTTATTTCTCATATTAAATTCTAACGTTTTAAAACATAATGCAGATGTCACTTTTTTCTCGAATGCTAATTTAGTATTTGCAGAATTTCATAAATAATTGTTTAAAAAAGAAAAATAAGACTATTAATCGTATAATTCTCTCTACGTTAGACAATAAAATTCGAATGATTAAGTGAATTTTTGATAAAAAGTGATAAGTATAAACGATCGAGCAAACTATTTGCTGATTAATTTTCAAAATTTGTGCTAATTAATTATCAAAACTATTTATAATGATATTTCAAAACGATTTTGATCATAAAGTACAGTGTTTTATATAGAGTGTAAAAAATCATTCTCGAATTAGCAGCGTTCAATTAATCAATTGTAACCAATGATTTATAGGCGGTTTCTGCTCTATCATTATTCTTTTCAATCTTCATAAGTCATCGGTTGCTAATTATACTGAATTTAAATGTTAATATAAATAAAATATAAAATTTTATTTTAAATCATATTATAAAATCATGTCAACAAATAATAACTATATTGAAAAACGATATTTTGAAAAATAAAGTGTAAAAATTCTAGCAAATTTGAAGCCTCGAAAGATTAATTTGCATTGCATTAATTTGCATACATATTGTATCGTACAGTTTTTAAACAATTTTTTCTACGATTCCTATACGAGTAGTATTTATTTAAATTTTAATAATATTAATTTACAAAAATTAAGTCTCGATAAAAAAGTTTTAATAAAATATTTTTCTCGTACTTTGTAATATGAAAAAAAAAGCCCGTAGACAGGTTATTTAATTTTTCATAAAATGGTGAGACAAGGTAATCATTTTTTTCTGAACATTATTGAAGCTTTTACAAATTAAAAAAAATTACCTTTCAACATATTTACTGCCATGAGGATTTCAATTAATTTTATAAAACTTTTAAAAATAATTTTCGTGTTGAAATAAAAGAAAAATTTATCGTTTAAATTAAAAATATTTTTTAGTTATCATCGGAGTGAAAATTTTAAATAAACTTAAAAAATAACGTAATATTTTTATTATTTTTATTTTTCGCCATAATTTTACATCCATCACAGTTGGCACGATAGGCGCCATGATAATCGAGACAGCGAGTGTCAAGCGGACGCTCATATTTTCATGACACAGGCATCAACTGAGCTTTGACCGAAGCGAGGCTCATAGCTACTCGCCTCTTTTTCTCAATGAATGGCTTACTAGCTATACGAAACGCTGATTCATATAGTTGTGACTATACACTAGAGAAAGATTCAAATTTTGTTGATGATGACGAAATTTAAGTTCCTTATTCGACTAGTTTATCAAAAATTTTTATCAAAAAAACTATTAAAACTTTTATACAATTTTACAATTTTACAATTTTTTTTTTTTGTCAATCAAACTTAATTTTTAGAAATTTAAATTTCCAATGCAACACCACTTTAAACTAAAATTTAGTTTTTTAACTGTAATCAATGAACATTATCCAAGTGAAATTTTTTTCAGTAGTTTTGTTTGCTATTTTTAATAGGCGTAGCGTCGAAAATCAATCATTCGATTTATCACGCCTCTTCAGTTTTGTTCTTCTTGATTATACTTGAAAGGATTTAAAGGAACGGATGATTTTTTGGGATTGAAATAAAAACTGCGTAATTGAGCCACATAAAAGATGATAATTTATTGGCTCCTTGGGGGGTAAGAAAGCCTTGCTGCATTAAAAAAATCCCAAAGAATTCGAGACAATACAATGCTTATATGATTGTATTATATGTGTGTGCTTAAGTGTATGTATGTATCAATGAACGGGATGGACAACTATACGAAAAACGTGATTAATTGTTGCGCGCCGGTGACCGGGAAAGAACTGACCGAATTCGCGCGCTTACGAAATCTCGTGACCCCCACTTTTCAAGACGATCCCTCCCTGCGCGTCCCACCCATACCTAACGTCTAGCGTGATCACGCTTGGTGACGAATCATTCATTCCCCTTACCTCATCTCGCGAATCGTTCGCGATGCGACGGCGGACAAACCAACGTCGCGTTTTTCGGGAGATCGAACAATAGGCATTAAATGTTTATTAATATATTTTGCTTAAAGCTATTTTTTAATATTTGTAATCGATTTGTGCAAAATTCCATTGATTGTTTAATTAAGTAGACACAAATAATGTAGTTCCTTTTTAAAATATTAAATATTTATCCCAGTATTTATATAGACACACAATTATTTACAACAATGTGCGACTAATAATTAGAGTATTAATAATATACGACACCGATATTATAATATAAAAGAAGTACATATAAATAATGATTCAATAAAATTAAATTATTTACGGTCGTTAAATAAAAGTATTCAGCATAAAATAATGTGTTAAAAACTAGTAAAAAAAAAAATAATAAAAAAAGTAAAGTTAAAATAATTTTTAATCATATATTTAGAGGTTAATATTTTTTATGATTTCTATTTCTTGTATATCACTGTTACATTATAAAAAATTAAATATTATAATTAAGAAAATTGGATGATTTTATGAATATTTAAACTTACATTTGAAACAAATATTTATTTAATTAACTACTATTTTATTATTAAGCGAATTTTAAATACATCAAATGCATCTTTTTATATTAATGATTTATACGAATATTGCTGAATAATTTATTATTATCGTCATAATTATGATTACAGTTTATCTTTGATATTTAACTTAGCACCAAATCGAAATAAAAATATGCAAGTCCATATAGGGGTTTATTAACAAATAAAATTTAGGTATAAGTAAAAATTTAGGTAATATAATGGAACGAAATTTCGGTGTAACTAAACGTTACATAAACATGCCCAAAATATATTCTATAGATCGATCATTTTCAATACAACTTACTCGCATGAGATATATCATATAACTGATGACGCGTGACTTGGACACAGATTGCTTGAAATTTTTTTTTCTTTTTTTTTTTTTTTTTATTGATAAGACATAAGGATTTATGAATTTCCTAATATAAATGGGGAAAAAATAATTTTTTAAATGTGTAATTTTTAAAGAAAATTTTATTAATAATTTAATATTAATACATTTATAATTATTTCAAATTCAAGTATTTATAATTTTAAAGATTTGAAGAAAAACTGTTTAAAATGTAAATTAAATGAAAATTATTTGTAATAAATAAGATATTGAATAATTTACCTTTTTTTTTATCGGTGATTAGATGCTACTAATAAAATATTGACGGAAGACTTACCTATAACAGAAATAAAATAAAAGTAAATTAATAAATTATAAAAGGATAATGTACAATAGGTATATACATATATTCATAATTTTTTATTGCACAAAGATATAATCTGTCTTAAACATGTATTATTTTGTAAATTTTATGATGCACATGCATATGTAAATAATCGTTAATTCAAAATCACGATTTTATTTAAAAAAATGCGGTTAAACTGAATTGAAAATTTCCAGAAAATTAAAAATTCAATAAACAAGTAAAATTTTCCCTTTTCCAATTTTTCGATTGTCTTTTTTTGACAAAGGAGTGGCGTAAGCCCGTAGGCTACTATCGACAAAAATAAAGGCTTCACACGAACCATCAAAAACTACACTTTTGCTCTAAAATATACAGCAAGAATACTTCTATACGCGTAAAATGCACGGCGAGCAAATAAAAGCGAAAAAAGAGGTTGGCTGCTTTATTAAGCTGTTTATTTAGTTATATATTTTTAATCC